>JAJMSD010000105.1:0-32182 GCA_030558265.1 [Candida] pseudocylindracea
GGAGCGGGTCCTGCGGCCCCCGGGGCTGCCCGCGGCCTCGCGCCGGCGACACGCGCGGCGGGCGGCGTGGGGCGCGGGGCACATTCCCAATTACCCTACCGATCCAAACATAAACAAATCGCGCCCATCACGCCCACACCCACTCTTCCCATGCGCGAAATCATCCACCTCCTGATCGGCCAGTGCGGCAACCAGATCGGGGCTGCGTTCTGGAACACGATCTGCGGCGAGCACGGGCTCGACAACGAGGGCAACTACCGGGGCACGAACGACATCCAGAAGCTGCGGCTCAACGTGTACTTCAACGAGGCGTCGTCGGGCAAGTACGTGCCGCGGGCGGTGATGGTGGACCTCGAGCCCGGCACGGTGGACACGGTGAAGGCGCTGCCGATTGGGCTGCTCTTCCGGCCAGACAACTTTGTGTTCGGGCAGCTGCTGGCAGGGAACGTGTGGGCCAAGGGCCACTACACGGAGGGCGCCGAGTTGGTGGACCTGGTGTTGGACGTGGTGCGGCGCGAGGCGGAGGGGGCGGACCTGCTCCAGGGGTTCCAGATCTCGCACTCGCTCGGCGGCGGCACCGGCTCCGGCATGGGCACGTTGCTCATCCTGAAGATCCGCGAGGAGTTTCCGGACCGGATGATGGCGACGTTCCTGGTGGTGCCGCTGCCCAAGGTGCTGGACGCAGTGGTGGAGCCGTACAACGCCACGCTCTCGGTGCACCAGCTCGTGGAGAACGCGGACGAGACGTTCTGCATCGACAACGAGGCATTGTACGACATCTGTCTCCGCACGCTCAAGCTCAAGACGGCCTCGTTCGACAACCTCAACCACCTTGTGCTGAGCGTCATGTCGGGCGTCACGACGTCGCTCCGGTACCCCGGCCAGCTCAACCTGGACCTCCGCAAGCTCGCGGTGAACCTCGTGCCGTTCCCCCGGCTCCACTTCTTCATGGTGGGCTATGCGCCGTTGACCGCCATGGGCTCCCAGCTGTTCCGCTCGCTCACCGTGCCCGAGTTGACGCAGCAGATGTTCGACGCCAAGAACATGATGGCCGCCGCGGACCCCCGCAACGGCAGATACCTCACGGTGGCCGCCTTCTTCCGCGGCAACGTCAGCGTCAAGGAGGTGGAGGACGAGATGCTCAAGGTGCAGACGCGCAACCTGGCCTACTTTGTGGAGTGGATTCCCAACAACGTGCAGACCGCCGTGTGCCTGGTGCCGCCCAAGGACCTCGACATGCTGGCCACGTTCATCGGCAACAGCACCCTGATCCAGGAGTTGTTCCGCCGCGTGGGCGACCAGTTCAGCGCCATGTTCCGCAGAAAGGCCTTCCTCCACTGGTACACCAGCGAGGGCATGGACGAGATGGAGTTCACCGAGGCGGAGAGCAACATGAACGACTTGGTGAGCGAGTACCAGCAGTACCAGGACGCGGGCGTGGACGACGACGAGGAGTTGGACTACGCCGACGAGGCGCCCATCGAGGAGTAGACGCCGCGCCAGCAGCCACGATTGTAGCTTAACACACTGTTGTCCCGATGTGCTGTTGTTGTGGCAATGGCGCCTTGTTTAGTCGCACGCCAATCACCTCATCGCCGCGCTTATCTCGCAATGGAGCTCAGCACGCTCCCGCCCGCGCGCGCCACCACCCCCACCGCGACTCCTCCTGCGTCTCCTTGCGCGACACCCGCCGTCTCTTCTTCCGCGCACCCCCCCATGACGCTCAAGTCGCCCGACTCCCCCGCGTCCTCCGAGGCCGCGTCCCTCATCGAGCACCACCGCGGGAACCTGTACACCGCGCCCCGCCGCGAGCTCCACGGCGTCATCTCGCAGGCCCTCGATGCCGAGCTCGGCGCCACGCATCCCGACGGCTCCGCTGCCGGACTCGGTGCCGGGCTCCACACCACCACCCACGGCCGCCACCTCGGCGTCTTTTCTGTCATTGTCATCTTTGTCTCCCGCATCCTCGGCCTGGGTGTGTTTGCGACGCCTGCACTCGTGTACAAGGACGTCGGCGGCTCGCCGCTTCTCTTCCTTGCCACCTGGGTCGTGGCTGGCTACCTTGCCTACTCCGGGCTCTACGTGTTTCTCGAGATGGGCCTGCTCGTGCCGCGCTCCGGCGGCGCCAAGGTGTTTCTCGAGTTCATCTACCCGACTCCCCGCCTCCTCGCCACCGTTGTCTTTTCCTTGTACTCGTTGGCCTTTGGCTTTCTGGTCACCAACGCCATTGTCTTTGGCAAGTACACCTTGCAGGCGGTCTCGGACGGCGCCGTGTCCGAGGCCAGCGCGCGCCACGTCGGGCTTGTTCTCCTTGCCGTCATCACAGCAATCCACGGGCTTTCCACCCGTCACGGCGTGTGGTTGCAGAATGCCATGGGCCTGTTGAAGCTTGCGCTTCTCGCCGTGCTCATTCTTGTGGGTGTGTACGTGGTTGCGTCGCCGGCGTTCGTGTCGCAGCTCGAGTGGACCACGGCGTCGCTCGTGACACCACGCTACCCGCTCTCCGTGGGTCTGGTGGCCGCTGCCATCATCAAGGCGCTGTTCTCGTTTGCGGGCTGGACCGGTGCCCACATTGTCGCGCTGGAAATCTCCAACCCCACGCGCACCTTCCGCATCGCCGGCCCGGTGCTGTTTGCATTGATCCTGGTGGCGTATCTCTTCATCAACGCTGCGTACTTGTACGTGGTGCCGCCGGACGTGATTGTCTCTGCGGGCGAGCTTCTCGGGTCCATCTTTTTCGAGCAGGTCTTGGGCCCTCGCTGGGGCAAGCAGTTCCTCACGCTCGCGGTGGCTGTCTGTGCCGCGGGCAACGTGTTTGTGGTGGTGTACGGCATTCTGCGCATGTCGCAGGAGGTGTTTCGCGAGGGCTGGCTCCCGGGATCGCGCTTCATGGCGTCCAACTGGCCCGTGGGGGCGCCGCTCCCGGCGCTCCTTCTCTCGTTCACGCTTCTGGTGTCCATCATGTTGGGCATGCCGCCGAGCAAGGGCACGTTGTACGAATGGGTGGTGGAGTTGGAGGGCTACCTCGGCCAGTTGGTGATCCTTCTCGTGCTGGTCGGGGTGTTTGTCGTGCGGCGGCGGTACCCCGGCGTGCGCGCGCCGATCCGCTCCAGCATTGCCGGGTCGGTGTTCATTCTCACGCTCTCGGCCTTTCTTCTCGTGCTGCCGCTTCTCGGCTCGACGGGCGGGCTGTACCCCAACTACGGCTGGGTGCTGTGGGCGTTGGTGGGGGTGTTCACGGGCTACTGGGCCGTGTGGTTCAAGCTCCTCCCGTGGTGGGGCGGCTACGAGCGCACGAGCAACTACGAGACGTTGGGCGACGGGTTGGTGATGCGCACCTGGGGGCGCCAGGGCAAGGAAACGCTGCTGCCGGCGTATCGCTAGACTGGGAAATCTGATATACACTGCCGCATGGGGAACAATCCTGCGCCCGTGTCCAATTGCGGCACGCCCAGCGCTGCCCAATCACATCTCCTCCCATGACTCTCGCAACGGCGTTTGCTGAGACGACGCGGCGGCTGGCCAACCCGGCCGAGCTCCGGACGCGGACGCTTGCGCTCTACCGCCGGTTCATCCGCCACTCGCCGGACTTTGTGAACATGTACCTGCTCCACTTTCCGCCGCTGGTGGTGCGCACCAAGATCCGTGCCCAGTTCGAGCGCCACCGCTTTGTGGAGGATCTCGCGGTGCGCAACCTCTTGTACGCCAAGGGCCAGATGGAGTACCAGGAGACCATGAACTTCTGGAAGCAGAAGTCCCACGTCATGTCGTACTTTGCCGAGCAGGAGGACAACGGCTTTGCCCACGACAACGGCTTTGTCACCAAGTTCTTGCGTGGCCAGTAGCGTATTTATCGTCCTAGAGTGTATGCCTGAGCGGGGGCCGTTCCTCGGCCTCGTCCAACTCGTCCAACTCGAACATGTGCGTGTCGCTGCTGCCGAGCTGCTCGTACGCCGCGTCGCCAAACAACGCGTCCACCTGCTCCAACTCCACGCCCTTGGTCTCGGGGAACCAAAAGTACACCGCCGCCATGCTGCCGCCACAGAACATGGCGGGAATGAGATACATGCGCCAGCCAATGCCCTCCTGCAACACCGGCGTCAACTGGCCCACGGCAAAGTTGCAGAACCAGTTCGCGGCCGTCGCGAGGGACATGCCCTTGGCGCGGCAGCTCAAGGGGAAGATCTCCGCCGGGTACAACCACCCAATCGGACCCCAAGAGTACCCAAACGCCGCGTTGTACACAATCACCAACACCGCCACCAGCGCCGGCGTGCTGGGGGCATTGAGGTACACGAACCACGCAATGAGCGCCATGCACAACCCCATCACCGCGGCACCGCTGATGAAGATGGGCCGCCGCCCCCACCGGTCAACGAGGAACCACGGCGGCACTGTCAGCGCGAGATAGATGAGCGCATTGACGCCCGCCACGAGAAGCGCCTCGTGGCCCTTGAACCCGGCCTGCTCAAACACCATCGGCGCGTAGTAGCTGATGATGTTGATGCCGTTCATCTGCGCGAGGGCAAGCGCTGTGCACCCAAGAAAGGCGCGCCAGCGGTACTTGCCGAGAAGCAACCCCCACGTGCGCGTCGCCGGCGGCGCGACGGCGTGCTCGTGCTCCACCGCGGTTTTGATGCCCCGAAACTCGCTCTCTGGGCTCTGCCCGTCGGGCCGGTGTGCGTACAAAAGCTGGAGCACGCCAAACCCCTCCTGGTCGCGGCCCACGTCCAAGAGCCACCGCGGCAGCTCCACAAGCACGAACCCGCCGGCAAGGAGCACCGCGCCAAGCGCGCACTGCAAGAACAACGGCACGCGCCACAAGAGATTGCTCTGGTGCGGCGTGATCTCGCAGAAGTAGTCCACCCACACGCTCGCGGCGTAGCCGCAGATGTTGCCAGTGAACTCGATGCAGGCAAAGCGGCCGCGGGCGTGCGAGGGACTGATTTCCAGCTGGTACAACGGCACAATGGACGAGAGAATGCCCACCCCGAGTCCCGACACCACGCGTCCAGTGCCCATCACGAGGAGCAGCGCCGTGGAGAAGGTCTGCACGCAGCCGCCAACGACAAACACGGCCGCGCCAATGAGAATCGTGCGTTTGCGCCCGAGCCGGTCGGCAAACACGCCCACGAGAAGCAGCGACACCATGGCCCCGAGCTCGAGCACCAGCACGACCGCACCGATCTCGACCGCGGTCGGCTGGCGGAAGTACGCGTTGAACGACGCGTCGGTGATGATGCCCGAGTAGACGCCCTGGTCGTAGCCAAAGAGAAAGACGCCTAGGGAGACGAACACGGTTGTGGCGTAGAGGAGCGGCGGGCCCTGGAGCGCCAGCGCCGGCGGCGGCGCCCGGTAGTCAACGTGCGTGTCGAGCATAGCAAAGAGGCGGTGCGGGGCTGCGGACACGGACGCGATGCGATAGCGGCGCGCAGTGACGTCAGCTGCGCGATGTTCGTGAATGCGGCAGTCGCGGTGTGTGCAATGCGCCTAGTGCTTTCTGGTCTTCAAGTAGCTCTCGATGTAGAAGGCGCCGAACAACGCGGTCAAGGGCGCGAGGTAGGCGACGTTCATCCACAAGGCCATGGCAGTGCCCGGCGACGGAATGCACGGCTGCCACGCGCCGTCCGAGTAGATCGAGACAAACATGTGGAGCAGCGCCAACAGCCCGCCCACAACGAACTGCGTGATCTGCATCAGCGTCAAGAGCTGCTTGAACCAGCGGGGCACGCGGACCTTGAGCGCCGCCGCCGTGTAGTAGCCGTACATCAACGTGTGGATGAACAGGTTGAACACCACAAAGATCCAGATGGGCACCAGCTGGAAGCGCACGCCGGCCCACATGCAGAGCATGGCGCCCGCGTGGTGGTAGCTCTGCAACAACAGCAGCGGCCGGCCCTTGAGAAGGATGATGACCGTGTCAATCACCTCGTAGAACTTGGAGAGGTAGAACCAGAAGCCGTACACCAGGAGCGCCGTGCGGAACGGCACCAGCGCGTCGCTGCTCGCGTCGCACACGCCGTGCCAGAACACGTCGCGCCCTCTCGGCGTCGACAAGTCCAGCTTGCTGAGCAACTCCGCCACCTGCACGCGCGTCGCACCCATCGCGCCCGTCATGCCCACAAACGTGCCGAGCGAGTAGAGACAGAGCAAGATGTTGTGGAGAAGCACAAACGCCTTGAAGGCCCCGGTGCGCGCCACCGCGTACGGCGCCGCCACCCGCGTGCTCTTCGGAGAGACCCGCTCCTGGCGCTTGCGCACAAACCCGTTCCACACCTTGGCCAGGCAAAAGTACACCACCGCAAGCGTCGTTGGCACGCGCACGTCAAGCGCGCCGTTCCAGAGCGCCGTGAGCGCCGGCGCCGCAAACGGCAGCGGCGGGAGCGGCTCCTGCGAGGGGAGGCTGAACACGTGCGCGCGCGGAAGCTGGAACTGGCTCAACGACATGGCAGGGGAGCACGGCAGGGCAACGCAGCGCAAGACAGCCCAGCGCCTCTTGTAATTGCGGGGCAAGCCCAAACCGTTGGCCCCAACATGCATTTTGTCGTGCGTCGCCTGTTTGTTGGGCACGCACTACCGCGCACGCACAACGACTCCAGGGTGCAGCCACATGCATCAGCCGCTCCCGAACGCCGGCACAAGCGCGCTAAACCCCGTGGCGGCGTGGTCTGCGTGGTAGCGGCGCGGCACCGCCACGCGCGCCTCCCACCGCCGCGCCGCGTCCCATTCCACGCCCCGGAACGCGTAGTTCCACACCCCGCCCGCCGGCACCTGCGCAAACCCGCGGACGCGGCTCGACACCATGAGCTGCACCGGCTGCGCAAACCCGGCCGAAAAGCCCGCCGGATCGTCCGCGTGGCGCTCGGGGTTTGCCGCGCCCCACGCCTGGCCCTCCTCCGTAAGCGTGTACGCCGACACCGTCACCGAGCCCGGCGTGAAGCCCGCCACAAACGTCACACACGGCACGCCCCACTCTGCCGCCAAGCGCGCCGCCTCCGCCACGTCCAGCGGCGCAAGCGGCGCGTCCGCCGGCGACGTCCGGATCCACCCCACGGGGAACACTCCCGCGGCCGCTGCGGCGGGCCGCGCCATCTCCACGCCCGCCGGCGACCCCACCTGCGGCGGCCACGCCACGCACTGCACCTCCACCACCTCCGGGTGGCCCGTGGGCGAGCTGCCGTACACGTACCCGCCCACCACCGACCGGCTGTCGGCACAGGACACAAACAACTGGAGGAGGTCGCGCGGGAACACGTACGTCACGTCCCCGCCGCCGTCCGCCACGTACACGTGCTTGCACCGCAACGGCAACTGCGTCGCCGCGACCGCCCGCACCCGCCAGTCCGTCTTGCTCGCAAAGTGCTGTTGCTCGTACAGCGTCGTTGTCACCGTCGTGATCTGCTCGCCGTGCGCATTCACCGTTGTCGCCTTGATGGCGGTCGGGGCGCCCGACGTCTCCACCACCCGCGGCTTCACCACCCCGCCAAGGATGAGGTCCCGCACCTCCGTCTGTGTGAGACTCGCCGCCGTCACGCCCTCGCGCTCGCAAAACTCCTCCACGATCATGTCCCGGAGCTGCGCCTCCACCCCCACCCACTGTTCATCCAGCAACAGCGGCCACAAGTGGTGCTCCGCCGTCAGCGCCCCCGGCGCGTGCAACGCGGCCGCCGCGCGCTCGCTCGACACCTCCAACGCCCGGAGCACAAGCCCCACCCGCTGGAACGCCGTGTATGCCGACACCAGACGCAACCAGTCGTCATACAAGTTGAACAAGGCCATCTGCGGCTCGGTCGCCTGCTGCACAACCTGTGCCAACTTGTCCACCTTCATCAACGCCGCCAACGGCAATTTCAACTCCGTGTGCTGCACCGCCACGCGCGGAAAGTCCAACATGTGCACTTCGAGCGGGTCGCCCATGTTCTTGCGGCACGCCACCACTGTTTCCGGCTGCTCGTCCACACCCATCAGCCGCACGAGCGCCGCCACCTCCTCCGCCGCCTTCCACTTGGCCAACTGGCCCAACCGCTTCTGGCCCGCCCACACGCTTGTGTGGATCACCTTGAGGTAGAGCTGCCCCGTCGCCGGCGCCACCACCGCAAGCGCACCGTTCACCGGCTTGGTGGCCGCGTTGCCCTCCACAGTGCGGTGAATCACCACCCGGTACACGTTCAGGTCGTCCACGAGCCACACGCGCCGTCCGCCGAAGAGGTCTGCGTAGTTGCTTGTCAGGAGAAGCTGGTCCTGCGGCGTCAGCTGGTGCAACTGGAGCCCCTTGCGCACCCGCTCGCGGAACACGTGCAACGCCGGATTCAGCTTCATCACCGCCGTGAGCGCCGCCTGCATGAGCGGCTTCATCCCCGGAATCCACGTGCCGTACACATCCGCGCTGTTGTACGCAAGGTCGATCGCCACCACAAGACCCGCAGGCAGCGGGTACGCCAGGGCTGCGTCCTGTGTGTAGTCGAGGAACTTGGCCCGGGCGTAGCGCGCCACGTCATGCAGGTCGTAGTCGCCGTACCGCAACTGCACGTCGATCCAGAACGAGCTCGCGGGCACCCCCAGGTCCTGGTCGTGCTGGTCGTGGAGCGACAGCGGCACACTCACCGGCCACGAGTGCGCCGCCGTGGCAACAATGTCTGCACCGCCGCTGTTCATCTTGTACAGCTTCCTCGGGTGCACGGCCTGCTTGCCCACGCCACCGATCCGCAACACGTCCGCCTCGCGGTCCAACACCTGGCACAAGTCCACCACCACGCTCTCGTGGATCTTCTGCCAGAGGTGTGCCCGGAACATCTGCACAAGCGCAATCTTGAGCGTGGGGATCTTGCCGTGGAGAAACACGCCCGTGAGGTCCAACTGCACCAAGAAGCCCACGTACACATTGGCGCGGTTGATTGTCGGCAGCCACCAGAGCGTGAAGCGCCGGTTGGGGATCTGCAGAAGCCCCAGCCGCTGTGCGTTTGTGAGCCGCTTGTACTTGAGCGTGTCCTCAAACCCGGCCTGCTTCTCCCAGAACAAGCCCTCCCACAGCGCAAAGCCCGTGGCGGCAAACATGGTGTGCTCGAGGATCGTCTCAACGCCCCCGAGTGCCTGCACCACGTCCTGGCGGTACGCCTCAAGCAGCCACAACCGCCCGTCGTGGTGCGACAGCGTCCACCAGAACGGATTGAACCGCGGGTGTGCGTACCGCCGAAAGTCGCGCCGGAGCCGGTGGCCCTTGTCGTACGCAAGCGTGTGTCGGTCCTTCTGGAAGAGCGTCGCAATGCGCGGAAGCCCCCGGTCCCACAGCTCCGCCACGTCTTCGTACGTGAGGCGGCGGTTCTGTACCACCGCCTCCTGTCGCTTGAGCGCGTAGTCCGCCCACACACGCGCCGAGTCGCCAAACTCCGTGTCCCACGGCGTAATGTAACGAAAGAGTGTTGGGATCAACCGGTCGTCGTCGTGCGACATGCCCTGCCGGAAGTGGGTCGCCGGACCGTGCAAGTCCAGCGCCGGAATAAGCACGTGCAGTGCCAGGAGCATGCCCAACCCGCCAAGCTCCTTCGGGGTGTAAAAGACACACGGCGGGAACCGCAGCGGCATTTTCAGGTTGAGTCCGAGCTTGACGCGGTTCTGGATGCGCGTCTCGCACCGCACAAGCACGTCGAGAAGCCCCGGCGTGCCCACCACCGCCTCCCGGAAGTAGGCACACAACGCCACAAGCGCCGTGTTCCACTTGCCACCGACCTTGGTGAAGGTCGAGGTGCCCAGCAGCTGGAGAATCTGGCGCACCCGTGCCTCGAACGAGGACACCAGCGCGGGCGACACCTGGAGGTGCGCATACGCAGTGGTGGCGCGCGTTGCCGCATCCACCAACGGCCACACGCTCTCGGACACAATCGGCGCCGTGCGCGGATGCATCCGCACCTCAAACCCGCACATGCCAAAGAGAAGGTTGGGATTGTCGCGCGAATAGACACCCACAAACAGCTCCGCCCACGAGAGCGACGTCACCAGCGGCGGAAGCCGACTCGCAAACTCTGCAAACAAGGCGCGGCCAAAGGCAACGTCGTGGCGCATCATCCGCATGCGGCTCTCTCGCGGCCAGCACCGCTTGTTGGGGTACGCCTGCGACGCGTCCACCGCGTGTGCGGCCACGAGCTCCTCTGCCGTGGCTGCGTCCATCCGGACGGCAATGTGGAGACGGTCCACGTACCGGATGTACATCTGGATCGGGTGGTCCGAGGGCGTGCCAGCCGCAAGCAGCGCGGCACGGTCGCCAAGCAACAAGAGATCGAGAGCAAGACCGTAAAGCTGGATGACAAACGGAGCAAACGCCACGCCCTTAAGAACCCCCACGTGGTTGGTGTGCGTCATGTCCTTGAAGGAAACACCCACGTTGAACTTGGCAACGATGTAGTCGGCGATGAGCGGGTCCACCACCAACCCAAGCAACCGCTTGAGGAGCGTGAGGTCGATCTGCTCCGCCATGTTCTCAAGCGTCGTCTCCACCACCGCCATCCGCTCGCCGAGTGCCGTGTCCCACACGCCTGGGATCGCGTTGATCCCCTGGCACCACTTGTACACAAGGAGCGCCGGCACCTCACCATCGCCGGGCTTGACCCAGCTCGGAAACAACCCCCGGCGGTCCGCCTCAAACCAGAGGTACTGGTCGAGGTACGAGTCCACAATCTTCTCTGCCGGGTCCACTCGGGTGACGGGCTCAAGGTGCGTGTAGTGGTCCACCATCTCAAACTGCGTCTCCTTGAAGACACGCTGCGAGATGAGCGCCTTCTTGATGCGGGCAAGCGTCTCGTGCGGCGAGTCAAACCCCTCCTGGATGAGCTCCAACTCTGCCCGCTGCGCCCCCGTCAAGCGCATTTCGGGGCTGAATCCTTCCTTGAGCTGTTCAAGCGCAAGCACAAGCAACTTGGTGTCGTGCTTGTACTGCTGCGGCGGGAACGGGATCGACTGGAACTGGGTCTCCTCAAGCCACCCCGCCGTCGTGCGAAGCATGGCCACCGCCTCGTCGCTGGACACGCTCGGTCCCTGCCGGAGGTAACGCAGCTGGCGCTCCTGCTCCGCCTTCAACCACATGCGCACCATCCGCCCAAGGTTCTTCTTGGCCACCGTTTTTTCCACCACCATACCCCCCATGATCCGCTCGCGTGTCTGCTTGGTTGTGTGGGCCCACCGGTCGGCCTTGGCCTGGATGTACCGCTCCACAAGCGCCTGCACCGGCGACGGCAAGCCCGGTGCCCGCCACGGCACATTCGCCTTCCAACACCGCCACGCCTCGCTCAAGTGCTGAAGCACCGGCTTGGCACGCAGCGCCCGCATGCCTTCGGGCACCATGTCCAAAATGTCGTGCATCACCTGCGCCCGAAGCTCCAAGTCGTAGTACGCGTCCGCCCGCTGCTTGGTGACGCGCTTGGCCGCCTCGTCCACATGGCGCCCTTCGAACTGGCGCGTGAGAAGGTTGCCCAACCACCTCTCGAGCAACGGCGTGAGCCCGCGCATGAAGAACACCCACTCGCGCCAAGCCGGCTGCCAGAAGCCACAGCCAGGACCCTTGCCAATCCCCGCGTTGAACCGCAGGTAGATGGCGTGTTTGAGGTCCTTGCACGCCCGCACCTGCCGCATCACCTTGTACTTGTAGCGGTAAATCCCCGTCAACTGTCCGAGATGGTTGAGGGCGTAGAGGAGCCCGTCCGCAAGCTGGAACGCATCCACCGCACCCGCACGAAACTGCACGTGTGCATCCACCACCATCTTGGTGGCGCGGAGAAGCTCGCGCACGAGATGGAACGCATTGCCAAACCGCAGCCGCTTGCGCTCCTTGGTCGTGAGCGTCCGCGTGGGCTTGAGGTTGAAGTTGTAGTCCAAGTGGAGATACGTGAGTCCCCGCTTGTGGATCAACAACGTGAGCATTTGATGGCCCTGGCGACAGAGCTGGAGGCCCGCCTCGCACCAGTCAATCTGCGTGTGGTGAAAGAACCGGGTCTGACCAAGCTGGCGAAGAAGCACCAGCGGCGAGCTCCCGCGGGGAGTGTGCTTCCCGCGAAGCAGTGCCTTCACCCGTTTCTTGAGAAGCCGTTGCTGCGACACCCGGACCTTGGTGGGGTGACTCCGCAGGTGCGCTGCCGCCCACTCGCCAATAAGCAGCACGTCCTGTGCCCGCCGGGTGCGGCCCGTGGCGCTGCTGAATGGATATGGCGATGCGAGGAGCGAGAGTGCAGAGGTGAGGTGGTCCGATGTGATTGGCGATGACTCCAACGCCGGCACAAGCACCACAGGCCGCTCCGGAAGCCCCACCCGTGTCTCCTTCCCCCGCTTCATCTCGTGGTAGTCCCCAAACGTGTATGCGGCGTGGCCGCCTCCACACGGCACTTTGAAGCCAATGTCAACGGCCTCCACTGCCTCCACGCTGTCACCATACAAGTGTGGGTACACCACGCGGTACTCGCTGCGCACGCCGCCGCGGAACACCACGCGGTCCACAGCGTTGAAGTCCAGGAGATCCTCTTCCAGCGGATCTTTGCGGTCGAGCGGCTCAAACTTGGGACCACCGGGGATGGCCACGTTGAGCGCCTTGGCAGTGGCCATGGCCGGGAGATCAAAGAGAAAGGACGCGCGCGGATTGTGCTGTGTCAACGGCGCCAGGAGCCGCAGAAGCTCGGCCCGCTGGTCGCCCAGAAGACGCCAGCGGTGGTAGCCTTCGCCAAACTCCTCTTCGAGAGGCCGGTCGTCGTAGAGCCACTCGAGGTCGGTGTCGATCTGGATCGCCTCGGGAAGTTCCATGTCGGCCGTCTCGCGCCAGTCCGCCACCGGCTCTTCGTCGTCGAACGGTGGAAACTGCATCCGCCGGAAGTGTTTCCTCGCCTTCTTTTCCCGCCGCATGGCAGCCCATGCCGTTGCCCATTGCGCCGTGTAGATCGGAGGCGACACCCGTGGAATGTCGTCCACAACCGTGAGGGCGCCTGTGCGGTGGTACATGACATGGACGTCCTTCGCAGGCTGCCACGGCGCGGGGATGTTTTCCCAGAGCTTGAGAATGGCGTGGGGGAGGTACTTGAGAGCACCAAGGTGGGTCTTGGTCTCGGCCGAGAACTTGGCGGACGAAAGATCGGCGCGGAGTGAAAAGATGCGCCGGAGGTGGGCCGGGGGGAGCTCGGAGCGACGCAGGCGGTGCGCCGGCGGCGGTGGCATCTGCGAAGTTGGTGGCGGCCCAGGCGGCGGCCCAGGCGGCGGCCCAGGCGGCGGCCCAGGCGGCGGTCCAGGCGGCAGCCCGGGCGGCGGGACTCGCAACAAAGCTGGCAGACCAGGCGGCGGCCCAGGCGGAGGCCCAGGCGGCGGCCCGGGCGGCGGCGGCATCAGCCTAACGGGCATCATGTCCGACCGTGCCGTCCCCGGCTCGTGCCGCACGCCGCCCGTCTTGGTGCGCTTGGCGGCACGGCCGGCGCTGTTGTGCTGCTGCTTGCGCGTGTCGCCCATGGTCAAATATTTTGCTCATCTCATCGCCTACCATTACGCCAACGTGTGCAACGCGGCCGCGTCCCCGATCTCCGCCACCACCTCCGCCACCAGCGCCACCAACACCTCGGCGGCCCGAACCAACTCCGCGTCCAGCAATCCGCGGTTCACAAACACCAACAACTCCGGCACAATCGGCACGGACTCGTGGTGGAGAATGCGCTTCGAGCGCGTCACCACCACGCCGCGCTCGCGGCACCGCCGAGTCACCTCGCGCAACAACAAGCACTCGAGGTTGTACTCGGCATCAAACACATACTCGTCCTGGTGGCCCCGCGCAAGCGCCGTAGCCGTCGACAGCCGCGGCCCGCCGTGCACCGCCGGGAGCCCGAGCTGCGCGCGGTACTCGGGCGTGAACCGGAGGTGCACCACGGGCGACTCGGGGGCCAGCTTCAACACCATGAGACCAAGAAGCTCTGGGGTGCAGATGCAGTTGTAAAAAAGGCGCACCTTGGCGGCGAGCGACGACACGAGCACCAGCGACTGCGCGCCCTCGAGGTTCTTGTCTGTCATGAGGTCCAACACGGTGTTCACCACCAGCGCACAGTACGGGGGGAGCGACGCGCTGAACACGTACGCGTTCGACAGAATGCGCTGGTGCTCGATCATGTCCTTCTCGCCGGAACAGAAGCCGCCCGACAGCCCGAACGCCAAGGTCATGGAGCCGGTGGTGATCTCGATCTCGCTGCGCGGGACGCCGGCCGCCTCGGGAAGGCCACGGCCGGTCGGACCAAGCACGCCAATCAGCCACAGCTCGTCAAGATAGAGCCGGTACTTGTACTTGTTCTTGAGCGCCACGAGCCGTGCGAGGTCGGGCGAGTCGCCAAAGTTGGCAAACAAGCCCTCCAGCATGATGAAGCGGCGACGGAGCGGCTGTTCGTCGGCAAGCTCGGGCGCCAACTCCTCCAACACCTGTTCGAGGTGGTCCATGTCGTTGTGGTTGAACCAGACGACGCGGCAACGCAGCACGATGAGCGCCTTCTGCATCGAGAAGGCAACACCGGTGTCTGCCACCACGAGGTCGCCGCGCTTGACAAAGCACGGGAGAACCGACAGGTTGGTGACAACGTCCTGTGCGTAGATGAGCGTCGACTCGGTCCCGAGAAACAGCGAGAGGTTTTCGCACAAGCGCACGTGCACATCCTGAGTGCCGTAGAAGTTGGGTGGGCCACAGGCACCGACGCCGCACAGGCGGATCGTCTCCTCCACGCTGTCGAGCACGGCAGGGTCGCGGCCCATGTCGAGAAAGTCCGTCAGCGAGAGGTTCATGCGCGACACGCCGTCGTACACGACGTGCAGGCCCACCGCGCCGGTCGCGACCGCCACGTCGTCCTGGAGCCACCGCTCGCCGGCGGTCACGGGTGCCACCAACGGCATGGGCTCCCACTCGGCACAGAGGTCCAGCACCTCTTTTTCGCTGAGCGTGCGGAGCGGCGGGTGCTGCCGCTTCTGCGCCTGGAGAAAGTAGCGGATGGCGAGGAGCGCAAGCAGGAGCTCGAACAACAGCCGGAGCGGGTCGTCCTTGTACAGCAGGCGGATGTAGTCGAGAAGAAGCCGGCCCGGCGGAAGCAGGTACACGCGGTCGTAGGCGGAGCGGTACCAGGCGCCAAGGAGCGTCACCAGCTCGGGGAGGATCACCGTGTGGGTGGACATTAGAAGAAAGAGGTGACGCGTGGGGCGAGACAAGTGGTGCGCGAACGACAAATGAGGGGCCGCTTGTTTCGCCCAACACGGACATGGCGCGCCTCGCTGCCTAGACGGGCAGGCAGCGCCGGTGTGCGCACGCCCTGGCGCTCCCGGCTTTGTGCCCGACAGACACACGCCGTCGCGCCATGACGCTCGCCTCGGAGCTCCGCGAGGGTGTTGCCGTGCTCTCCGGGTGCCATCTCTATCTGGCTGCCAAGTTCTGCGGCGAGATGCTTGCCGCCATGCGCCATCCTGTGTTTGAGCCGCACGCCTCCCGGTTTGCGCCCGCGCGCATTGCCGCGGAGGAGCGCGAACACGACGCGCTCGCGCTTGCCGGCGCGTACCTCGGTGCCCGGGAGTATGAGCTTGCGGTGGCGCTGTTGCGCGACTGCACGCTGACCAAGGCCCGCTTTCTCCGCTTGCACGCGCAGTGGTTGACGAGCGAAGCCAAGGAGGACGCGGCGGGCGGCAGCGCCGTCCTCAGCGAGCTCGAGGCGGCCCCTGTGGACGCTGCAGACCCAGCATCCCCGGCATATGCTCCCTTGTTGCTGTATCTCCGCGGCGTGGTGCTCGTGGCACAGAAGCGGAGCGGTGAGGCCGTGCCGGTGTTGCTCGACGCGGTGACGCATCTCCCATGCAACTGGCTGGCGTGGCAGGAGCTTGCAGCGGCCATCGACCTGCCGGCCGCTTCGCAGAGCGTGGTTGACTCGGTGCGCGCGCGGCTTGGCGACCATCCGCTAGCTGCATGCTTCCAGGCGCAGGTGGCACAGGAGTTCACGCCGCGGGCGCTGGAGTTGAACCGCCTCCTCGAGTCCTTGCAGGTGCAGTTCCCGCTGCTTGCGTTTCTCCAAGTGCAGCGTGCGCTCGTGCAGTACTATGCGTTGGACTACACGGCTGCGGAGGAGACGTTTGACCGGTTGTTGGAGCAGCACCCGCTCCGCCTTGACGATCTCGACGCGTACCTGAACATCCTCTATGTGATGAACAAGACGTCGAAGCTCTCACACTTGGCGCAGCATGCGGCGCTGGTGGACCGGTTCCGCCCGGAGACGTGCTGCATCATTGCCAACTACTATCTGCTCATCTTCGAGCACGAAAAGGCCATCATGTACTACCGCCGGGCACTTGCGTTGAACCCCAAGGCGCTCGCGGCGTGGACGTTGATGGGCCACGAGTTTGTGGAGCTCAAGAACCTGCATGCGGCGATCGAGCTGTACCGGCGTGCGTTGGACGCCAGCCCCAAGGACTTCCGGGCGTGGTACGGGCTTGGCCAGGCGTACGAGGTGCTCGAGATGCATCTCTACCTGTTGTACTACTACCAGCAGGCGGTGCGGCTCAACCCCACGGACAAGCGCATGTGGCAGGCGATGGCCAACTGCTTTGAGAAGCTCCAGCGGACGGACGACGCAATCAAGGCGCTTGAGCGCGCGGTGGCGGTGTGCAGCGAAGACGACGAGTCGATAGCCGGGTTCTGGTTCAAGGCGGCGAGGTTGAGCGAGGAGGAGCACAGGTACCAGCAGGCACGCGAGTACATGCAGTTGTGCATGAAGCAGGAGGAGCACGGCGGGGGCGAGGAGACGACGCAGGCGCGGTTGTGGTTGGCACGGGCGGCACTCGGCGAGGGCGACGCGCGCGAGGCGTACGAGTTGGCCATGGGCGTGGGGAGCGACATGGGCGTGGAGGCGGTGGACGAGGCGCGGCAGTTGGTGCGGCAGTGCCGCCAGAGCATGCGGTAGCAGGATACACACGAACGACACACGGGCCGGCGTCCCAGCGCACCCCGGACAAGCGCCGCGGCCATGCAACTGCGGCAGTGTTGTGGCAGCCTGCACGCTGCATGTCGCTCTTTCATCTGCTGGCGGCGGTTGTGCGGGAGGTGCTCGTGGTGCGGGAGGCCGATCCGGGAGCTGGCGACGTGCCGGAGGAGCTTGCACAGTCGCTCCGCGGGCTTGCAAAGGCGCTCGTGCTTGAAACGGCGACGATGACGGCGCGTCACCGGCAGGCGCGCATTGAGGCGCTGCTCGCGCTTCCGCTGCGGATGGTGGACCGTGGCCTCGACAACGCGCTCGTGCGGCGGTACCGGGCGTACCAGGGCGAGGTTCTGGCGTACCAGGAGGCGGTGTTTCTCCGGGATGAGGCGCGCGCGCTGTTGAGCAAGAGCAACCGCGTGACGGCGCAGGAGCTCCGGGCACACGCGTTTGAGTTTCTGCCGGCAGCGTACGCGGTGGTGCAGGCGCAGTGCGAGCGGGGGGAGGTTTCGTGGGAGGCGGTGGATCGGGATCGGGAGGCGGTGGTGGTGGAGGCGTTGACTTTGGAGCAGTTTGCGGAGATTTATCGGGAGGTGGAGCGCCCGGCGCGATTGGAGGCGGCGGCGGCGGAGCGGAAGGCGGAAGCAGAGCGCGACGCATTGCAGGCGGCGAACACGCGCTGGGTGAAGCAGGTGGGGGAGCTTCGGGGATTGGTGGAGGAGTTGGATCGGGTGTTCGAGGATGTGCGGCGGCGGCGGGAGGAGGAGGGCGAGGGGAGCGAGAGTCTGGACGAGGAGAGCGGAGAGCTGGGGGGTGAGCGCGATGGTGCGAGAGAGGATGGCGAGGATGGCGAGGATGGCAACGGCACGGACGGCGCAGACGGCGCAGACGGCGCAGACACCGACAACCCTGGCGAGACTGCCGACATGGACATTGATCTTGCCGCCGCCCCCCGCGCCCGCACGGACGCCCCACAGGAGCCCCAGAACAACCCCGGCGCTTCCGACGGCGACGTCACTATGGACGAGGCTCCGGCAAGCTCCGCCGAACCGCGCTCGCCGCTGGTGGCCAACGAATAATGCCATGTGTATACAATACTAGCTACTCCAACGCGGCCTTGGCCTGCTCCGCCACCAGCGGCGTCTCCTTCTTGCCCAGACCCAAGTACAGGAACGCCTGGCCCACGGTGTCGCCCGAGTCCAAGCGCCACTTGAAGATGCGCACGACCTGGGCACCTGCCACACAGCCCAAGAAGAAGTTCACCGAGGCGAGAAAGTAGTTCTTGGGCTTGATGATCAAGCACCAGCGCGTCCAGATGGCGCCCGTCGCAAGCAACGCCGCCTGCTGCGTGCCCAGCACCGTCTCGACCGGCCGGACCATGTCGCTCGCGCCCGCCGCCACAAGCAGCCACTTGCACACCGGGGCCCAGAAGTGCACCGTCTTGGGCCCCGTCTCGGAGTTCATAAAACGCGCAAACCTCGACGCCATAGGAAAAGTGGTGGTTCGGGGTGCAGTGTTCCATTGCGGGGAAATGCAGGATAAGCGGAGCAGCCGCTGGGCCGCGGGCGGGGCGCCGGCCTGCGCGCGGCCTGCGCGGGCAGCGGAGCGCGCGGGCCGGCGGCGCGGCGGAGTGGGCCGGGGTGCCTAGGTGCAGCCGGCGGGGGACGCTGTGCGTGTCACCGTCGCTGTCGCCGTCGCCACCACCGTCGCCGTCACTGTTGCCGTGCTCACCAGAAGCTCGTACGTCGTGGTCGCCCGCGTGCTGGCTGGCGCGCCGAGGGGCACGGCTGCCGGCGCCGTCACCCACACCGTTCCCGCGGTGCGCGTCTCCACAAACGTTGCCACCGTCACCACCACGTAGGTGGAGGTGTGCGTGGTGAACGCGAGGAGGTACAGGGGAAAGTACGCCGGGGCGGAGCGGCGCGGCGCGGACACCCACACCGTGAGCAATGTGGTGAGAGAAGCAGTGGGGCACGGGACGGTGGTGTACACAACACGGGTGGGTCCGGCGGCATCAGCTGATGTCGGCGGGCTGTGGGCAGTAATAGTGTCGGCCTGGATCTGTCCGTCGGAGATCTGCGACACAAGGGCCGGGGCGGCAGTGTCACTGGCCGCGGCGGTCGCGGCGACCGTGGTTCTGGGAGCAGCGGTCTCGGAAGGAGTGGCCGCGGGCGGCGCAGACTCCGTCGCCGTGACGGTCTCTGCTTCCGGCTCCGCTGCGGTCGTCGCGCCGGCGTTCCCTCCGCTGCCAAACACGACCCCCGTCCAGGCGACGGTGCCTGCTGCGGTCTCTGCGGTGGTGATGGCCGCACCCGCCGCCTCCACGGTGGCGGCGGCCACGCAGTCAGTGCAGGCGTCGAACGCGGGGTTCTCGCGGTAGGTGTAGGTCGCAGCGCGCACCGCCAACGGCACAAGAGCCAACCACGGGTTCATTGGAGGAGCGCCCCGTGGCCGCCAGCATGCCCTCTTATACCCCGGCCAGCAGGCAAGTCGCGCCGGCACGTTGCGTCTGCAGCGTCGACAGCGCCGCATGCAGGCTGCGTTGCGATTTGCAAAGCACAAAACGCGCGGGGCCAGCGCCACCGCACCGCCGCGCGCACAGCACCCGCCGGTCGTGGCCACGCCGCGACCACGCCGCTGCGGCTGCGCCGCGTCCGCGCCGCCCGCGCGCGCCGCCGCCACATACGTCAAACCCCGCCATTTCCCCACGCCCTTGCACACACCCGTGCACCTTTCCCCACATCGTGCGGGCACCGTTTCCCCGCACTCCGCCCTTTCTCCTCCCTATCACAACATGTCTCTTGAGCAGCCCGACGTGGCGGCCCTGCGGCCGTACAAGTGTCCGATGTGCTCGAAGGCGTTCCACCGGCTCGAGCACCAGACGCGCCATATCCGTACGCACACGGGCGAGAAGCCGCACGCGTGTCTGTTTCCCGGGTGCTTCAAGAAGTTCAGCCGCAGCGACGAGCTCACGCGCCACATGCGCATCCACCTGAACCCAAACCTGAGACGCAACAAGGGAAAACGCGGCAACGAGGGGGAGGAGCCGGCCGCCGAGCCGGCTGCACCAGAGAAGGCGGAGCCGCGTCTCGACCTCGACGTGCTCGTGAGCGCCGTCTCCCGTGAGCTCGAGCTGTTGCACCAAAAGCCCGAGGCTCTGGCACAGCCGCTCCTTGTCTCGTCGCGCTCCAGCACACAGCTTGCCGCGCCCCGCCCCATGCGCGCGCCTCTGGGCGGGCTGAAGAGCTATACCCTGCTCTCGAGTCTTGCGGCGCCGTCCGCGTTCGGGGGGTTCGCCATGACCCCGATCCACCCGACTACGTCGTCGCCCACGCTCCACACGCTAGCGCACGGCGCGCCGCTGGACGGCGACGAGTTCCGCGCCAAGCGCCTGCGGCCGAACTCGCCCACGCCGCACCTCCACGCGGTGCCGCTGCTGCCGCAGATGGCGCTTGCAAGCTTGAGCATGAGCTCGTTGTCGCTGAGAGGGCTGCGACCCTTTGGCGAAAACCGCCTGCGTCTGTACACGATGTTGGCGCCGGTGCCGTCGGGCGTGCCGCCGGTCCTGCGGTCGTACGCCGCGCTGCCGTTGCACACGCCCCTCGTGCTGCCCAAGTTGGAGGCGGCCGACGCGCCCGCCTTGCCCTCGTTGCGCTCCCTCGACCTCCCGTTGCCCGAAATGGACCACGACGAGCCGTTGACCTTCGGCGCCCGGCGCACGTGATGCTTCACGTGATGCTCTGCGCCGTGCAGCACGCACGACGCACGGCGTGCGTCTAAGTGCGTACAGGTGGTTAACGACACCGCCCCGTGGCTGGGACCGGGCGCGGGCGCGGGAGGCTGGTGGGGCCGCCGGCACCCGTCCGGGCCGCTCCAGGACTCGCGCTGCCGGGAGCCCGCATACTAGAGACGTGTATTGGTACCACACACTTCCGGAGCCCCCGCCAGCGTGGTTTGCGTATCCCCGCACTTATCGGCGTTGGCCGTTGCGGATATCTTGGCCTCGCCGTCCCATTGGCTGTGGTCAACTCGGGGTTGCGCCGAAAGGAGAGCCCTATAAGAGGGCGGGCGCTGGCTCGGGTGGAACGGCGCCACTGTCCGCATGTTCTTCCTCGCCCCCCTTCTTGCCCTGTGTGCGCTTGCCGCTCCCGCCCAGAATGTGCTCGGTGTGTCTGTGTGGCTCTCCACCAGCGACGGCGAAACCGTCACCGTCACCCCCACCGTCATCGACGGCGTCACCATCTCCGCCTCTCCTGTCACCTCCAGCGCCACCCCGTGGGTGCTGCTCGACGGCTCCGGCATCCCGTACGCCGTGACGCCCTCTGTTTCCGGCGGCTCCACCATCCTGGCCCTGCCGACCCCCACCGCCAGCTCGTACCCGTCTGCCGACGCAGTGCCGCCCGTGCTTCGCTGCTTTGGCGACCGCGTGCCTCTGGAAGACACCCAGGGCTATCCGTTCTGCACCGCGCTCAACGGCAGCGAGTGGTTGGTTGGCGAGACCTACTGGGTCACCTGGGATCCGTCCTACTTTGGCACCAGCATCTCCCGCGTCACGTTGCAGATGCGGGCGCTGCCGGCTGCCGAGAACGACACCCCCTTGTTCACGAGCGACTACATCTCGAACGCGGACGGCTACTACCCGTTGGCGGTGACGCTGGACATGATCCGCCTGGGCGACATCCAGTACTTCTTCCTCAACATCACTCCGCTCACCACCAGCACCACCACCGCCACCAACGTGGGCACCAAGGCTGGGCCCGTGTTGGCGGTGGTCAAGACCAAGACCGCCGGCATCACCACCATCACGCGCGTGCCGAGCGACAACGCCGCCAGCGCCACCACCTCGTCCAAGAGCTCGAGCAAGGTCAAGACCATTGTCCCGGCCGTGGTGGTGCCTGTGGTGGCGGTCATGATGCTCGGGGCCGCCGCCTACTACTACTTTGTTCGGAAGAACGCCAAGCAGCTGGAGCAGCCCGTCAACCTCGAGGGCAGCCAGTTCCACGACGCCGCCAGCACCGTCAACACCGTCAACACCCTCCAGACGGAGGCCACAGGCAACCCCTTTGCCGACCGCAACGCGACCCCCAGAGAGGTGTTGTAGCTGTATAGTATTGTTATGTAAGGCCGAGACACGGATGCCGAGCACCGCTCGTCCATGCTCGCCCATGCAACGGCCGTGCGGCCACGGTCCGCGAGAGTGTCGCTGGCAGCAGGGCCTGCACCAGGGCCGCGCAGCGGCTAACCAGCCCGGCCACGCGCCCCGCGCGGCTTGGTGTGGTCGCGGTACGCCGCCAACACCAACGCCGCCGCCATGGCCCCGCCCACCACGGCACACACCAGCGCCGTATGGAAAGCGCCCACGTAGCACGCCCGGCCCGCCTCACACACCCGCACGCCCGCCACCTCCACCACATTTCGGTCGTACTCCCTGCCAAACGCTCGGTTCAACAAGTACGACGGAAGCACGGGCGCCAACGACACGGTGCCCCAGTTGAGGCTGAAGTGCCTCATGCCAAAGGCATCGCCCACAAGCAACGGGTACACGCAGTACGTGAAGCCATACGCCGCGCCGGTGAGCGCCAGCTGTCCCGGGAGCTCCCCAAGCCCCAGCCAGGTGCCCATCCACTGCGAAAGAACATACGCCGCCGCCGGGAACACAAGCAACACAGCCCGCGGCTGCCGGTACGCCACCGCTGCGTCGCCCACGATCCCCGACACCAAGCGGCCAACACAGTTGGCTATGCTGATGACCGCCACCTGGAACTGCTGCTCCAGCTGCGCCACAGGCCCCGCGCCGCTCCCGGCAAGCGCCAGCACAATGTAGCCCACCAGGATGATGTACATCTGGCCAAGCCCGGCGAAAATGCCGAGCGAGCCCACAAGAAGCCAGAAGCGCGCCGTCGAGAGAATGGCCGGGAGGGTGCTGCCGGTCTCCAGGACCTCGGGCGCGCCTGTCTTGCGCACCTCCCGCCGCGCCATCACCACGCCGGGCACACACACCGCGTACAACACCACCACTGCCGCCACCAAGAAGCCCAACATGCCGGACGTGTCGCCGGGGAAGTAGTGGCTGGCAACGAACAGAAACACGCTGGCGCTGAGTCCAATCATCAGGAGCGGGAGCGACGTGGCAATGCCCCGCATGTGCGGAAACAGCACCGCGCAGCAGTTGAGCACCAGCGACAGCACAAACGTCAGGCCGCAGCCCACGGCAAAGAGAAGCGCCCGCGAGGCGCCGCACGAGCTCCAGCCACTGTCGAACTGGAGACGCATCCCCGTGTACCCACCCGCCACCAACATCACCCCCAACGTGATGGGCACGTACCAGCCGTGTCGGTCGACGAGGAGCCCGGCCGCGGGCCCGGCGCACGCCACGCCGAGCTGGCCCGTGAGCCCGATCAACAGCGTCTCCTGGGCAGAGTAGCCCAACCGCGCGGCAAACTGCGGCAGGTACAGCAGAAAGAGGTAGAGCGTGCCGCACGCAAGCCCGAGGAACGTGGCGCTGAGAAGCGTGACCGGCCGTGCCACCATGGAGAAGCAAGCGATTGCGCGATGCGTGCCGCTCCGCCATGACGCTCGCGTTTTTCGGGTCCGACGCGTTTGCCCAGACGGTGTTGGCACGGGTGTTGGCCAGCAGCCGCGCCGGCCGCGTGCCGCCCGTGCACGTCGTGGTGCCGCCCGCCCGCCGCACCGGCCGCGGCCGCAGGCGCTTCACCGACGTGCCCATCGTGGCCTTTGCCGAGGCGCAGGGCGTTGAGGTGCGCCGCTGGACGCCCGACATGCTGCCCGAGGGCTACACCCACGCGGTCGCCGTGTCCTTTGGCCTGTTGATTCCGGGCGCCTTCCTCAGCCGCTTGGCGTTCCCTGGCTTGAATGTCCACCCCAGCTTGTTGCCGCAGTACCGCGGCGCCAGCCCGCTCCAGGCCGCCTTGTTGAACCACGACCGCACCACCGGCGTGCTGGTCCAGACGTTGCACCCCACGCGCTTCGACCACGGCATGGTGGTGGCCCAGTCCGGCGAGGTGCCCATCCACCGCAACGAGACCTATGCCTCGTTGCGCGACCGCTTGGCCGACACAGGCGGCGAGTTGCTCGTGCAGGTGTTGGAGCGCGGCGTGCGCGGCGGCGCGGACACGTTGGTGCCTGTCCCTGCGGTGCGGGCGGCATCGTACGCTCCCAAGTTGACGAGCGCCGCCGCTCGCGTCGACTGGCTGCGGTCGGCGTTTGCCGTGGTGCGCCAGTTCAACACCTTGGGGCGGCTCTGGACAGAGGTTGGCACCGCCAACGGTCCCAGACGCGTGCTTCTCGACGGCATCGCCGAGGCCCCGCCTGCGGCCTCCACCACCGGCCCCGCAGGCACGTTTTCGCTCGCGGACGACGGCCTCCAGGTGGCCACCGCCGACGGCAGCGTGCTCGTGGCGCGGCTCACTTTCCAGCAGGCGCCGCCGGAAACCCCCGCGCGGTTCTGCGCCGCCGCCACAAAGCGCGCCATGGCCCCCGTCTTTGTATAGCACCGACAGCATTGGCATTCTCCCCGTCTACAACTCGACGCCCTCGCGCTTGTTCCACTGGCCCACCGCCACGCCAATCTGCTCGTACAAGAAGCGGCGCTCCTCGGCCGTGGCCACGGGGATGAACGGCCCACGGCCGCGCTGGATGCCCAACTGGATGCCCGTGCTCTCCACGCTGACCAGCCGGATCTTCAGGTACGCCACGCTCCACACCGACGTCTCCTTGGCCACCTCCACCAACATGATCCGCTCGTACAGCACCACCACCGCCATCTGCTCGCCCTGCAACACCACGTGGGCGAGATAGCGGTCGCCGGCGTACTCGCCACCGTTCACGGTCTTGAGCCAGCACTGGCCCTGGGCCTCGCGGAACCGGTACGGGCGCACCACGCCGTCCGGTGCAATGTACCGCGGCAAGCGCACCCGGTCCAACCCGTCTCCGTCCCAGATGGTGGTGGTGTTGCGGATGCCCTCCAGCACGTTCAGCGCGAGATCCATCATCCCAATCACCGTCTTGGTCGGGAGGCCAATGAGCCCCTTGCCAATCCCGCGCACGAGCCCAAGCGCCCCGTCGGTGGCGGCACCCTCGATCGGCAGAAGAGCAATCCCCGACACGCCGCTGCTCACACCCTCCACGAGCGAGGAGGCCCCACGCGCAAACCCGCTGAGCGCGTGCTTGGGCCGGTTGCGCCGCTTGTTGATGCGCCGCCGTTCCTGGTACTGCTTGTCAAACGTGGCAATCGACAAGCCCTTGGCAAACGAGCCCGTCACCTTGGCCACCAGGTCCAGAATGCCAAACACCAGCTTCTTGACAAACATCAAGCCGCCCTTGGCCACCCCGATGCCAATCTCCTGGGGCCGGTCGTTCATCACCAACCCACGGTACGGCTCGTAGAACACGTCCGCCACCCCCAGCAGGAGGTTCGCCCAAAGACCCACGGGGTTGCCGATGAAGTCTGCCAGCCCCAACACCTTGTGGAGCTGGCCGAGGAACGCCTGGGAGTAGTGCGTCTCCACGGCCGCCATGAGCACGTGTGTGGGCACCCGCACGTTCGAGATCATCAACAGGTTGAGCTTGATCGGCGCATCTTCGATGCTCCCGATCGTCATCGTGAGCATGTTGAAGAGAATCGTGCCCGGCAGGTCGTCCGCCACCTCCTCCTCGGCATTCACGTGCTCCGTCCGCACAAACAGCACGTCTAGCTGCGTGGGCTGGAGGTGGAGAAGCTCAAAGTAGAGGTCCAGCAGCTCCGTGAACGAAAGCGCCGGCGCCTGAGGCACCCCCAATGCCAGAGGGCATAGCCGGTCCGGCGCAGGCGCGCCGAACGTCTTGCCCGCGTGCTTGGCAAAGTCCATCGCCGCGTAGATAAAGTCCTCGTCCACCTCCACCGTCATGGCCTGCAACAAGATCGTGGCGTACTTGATGTAGAGCACGCCGTGCAGCACGTCCTTGAGACGGCTCACCAGCGCCAGCACCGCAGGGTGCAGCTCCACCTCGTCCACCAGCTTCGGGAGCACCAGCGGGTAGAGGAGAATCGGATACACCCCGCCGTACAACTGGTTGTCGAGCTGGACCCACCGGATCTTTGCCGCCAACGTCTGGTAGAGCTTCAGCTCCAGGTAGCGGAGCTCCGCCCCGCGCACCGTGAGATAGCAGAGCTCCTGCGACCGCTGGTTGAGGAGCGACACGCCAAGCGTGCTGAACCGCACCACCACCTGGAACTCGATTTCCAGGTCCTCCTGGAGCTCGAACTGGTCGCCTGTCTGCCGCTTGTACACCAGCCGCAGTGGGTCGTACGGCCGGATCTCCAACGCCTGGATCGGGCCGTCCGCCACGACATCAAAGTCGATCGTCATGGCTGGCTCGCTCTCCGTCTCCGGGAGCACCATGGGCTGCGAGTTGCCGATCTCTGCCAAGGCCACATGGCGCTCCCGGCCGTGTGCCCGGACCACCAACTCCTTCACGAGCCCCGACGGGTAGTCCCACGCGTACGGCATCACCAGCCGAGGCGGCACGCGGTAGTAGATGGGCGTGAACGGCACATCCTTCACCACCACCTCGTCGTTGTCATCCACGTTCGGGTCCGACTGGAAAAACACCAACTCTGCGTTCGAGTAGTTGCGGATCGCAAACGGCCACTGGTCACCCCCGTCGTCAATGTGCACGAACAACGTCAGTTGCTCAAGCACAGTCGTCACCTTGAGGAGCAAGTGCCGCGTCCCGTCGCTGACCTTCACGTGCACCGCGCCCACGTCGTTGATCGCCACTGGGGCCGAGAAGGGAAGCCCCTCGCCGAAGCCAAGCTGCACCCGCTTGTTGCCCCGGCGGAGGGTGTAGAGAGGAGTCGACGAGTCAGCAGCGTATTGTGTCCGCGTGCTGCTGCCGACCTCCGAAATGAACACGTCGCGTCCGCTGCTGTTGCGGATCACATAGCGCGGTGCCACCGTCACCACCCGCAGGAGCTTGTATACGCCCATGCCCTCCTCGACCCGGACGCCAAGATGGATCTCGTTGGCCTCGCGAACCCGCGCCACCGAAAGCTCCTTGGTGGAGCCAATGCTGCTGAAGCTCACGGGCTTGCTCCACACGCTCGAGTCAACGCGCACCGCCGCCCGCACGCTGTTCAGATCCAGTTCAAACAGGAACATGGCCGGCCGCAGTACTCCGTCCACCACCCCCACCTCCACCGGGTTGGTCCCGTTGGCCTCGGCCACTGCCAACGGCAAACCGGTCTCGTTGAGCACCACCACCGGCGCGTACAACGACATGCGCACCCCCGTGCGCCGGTGGTGCGACGAGTACGCAATCTTCACCTGGAGCCGCTGGCCCGTGCGGTGCCGCATCGCCAACACCAGCTCCCGCTTAAACCCGGAGCTTGCCGGCGCGTTCACCACCGCAAACTCCAGGTTGCCGAACCCGGTGCCGATGGGCTGGATCGACAAGAGAAGAAGGTGCTCGAGCCGCACCACGTGGATGGGCTTGCGGTCGCCCGGCTGGAGCTCCTCCTTCCAGTCGCGCTTGGTGTTCTTGTCGTACAAGCGGTACAGCACCGGGTACGGTAAGAGGTTCTCGATCTCGAGCGGCGCCGACACCACCACCCGCATGTGCGGGTAGATCTTGGCCAACGGCTCCTGTTGGTCGTAGTGTGCCACTGCCTGGAGGTAGAACAGCGTGCGGTCGCTCACGCCTGCGCAGCGGAGATACATGGGAGCCGAGAGCATGTGTTGCCAGAACACCTTGTTTTCCAGCCAGCCAAACGCCGTCGAGCTGGTGTCAGGACGGAGCGCCACCGGCTCCGCGTACGCCGTGTCGACCGGCATCAGCCGCGACTCGCCCGCCGGGATGCGGATCTCCACCGTGGGCACCCCATTCGCAAACGCCACCCCGGCAATAAGCGGGTCGCTGGTGGCGTTGGCCACCACAAGCCCGCTCCGGAGCAACACGGTCTTGATCTTGTCCTCGCCAAGCGTCACCTCAACCACGAGCCGCGGGTGCACGCCTTGCACAGGCGGCGTGAGCAGGTACACCATTTCGCCCTCGCCTGTCATGGGCACCCGCGACACCTCGTCATATCCCGCCACCCGCACGCCCAACACCCCCTTGCGGTTGTCTGTGTCCAACATCTCGCGCACTTCGCGCCAGTCCTCAAACTCGAACGGGAGCGTCTCGCCGGCCGCCACCCCATGCACTGTGCCATCGTGGGCCACCAACTCGCACGCGCGCCCCGTTTCGTTCACGATGCGGTAAGGCTTGTCCTCGTCGCGGCCCTTGAACTCGGCTTCCAGCAGCACCAACTCATAGATCTGCAGGAGAAGCGCAAGCAGCCGCGCCAGCACCGTCGTCTCGACGGCGTCCCGCAGCACAAGGTCCACCTGGACAGGCCCCGTCGCCAGTGCCCGCAGCGCATGCACCACGAGCGTCCACGGCTCCACCATGGGCTCCCAGCACGAGTTGGCGTAGTTGAACACGTTGCACCGCAGCACCCACTTGGTGTCCGCCTGGAGCGCCGCCAGCCAGTCCAGCACCCTGATCTCAAACGGCTCGGTCTGCAAGTCAAGCACCGGGAGCTCGTGCACGTCGCCAATGAGCACCATGCGCATCCCCTCCACCAGCACCGAGCACGTCTGCTGCCGCACCACCACCTCCGCCGTGGGCATTGTTCCCGAGAGAACCAGCAGTGTGTATGCGCTGAGAGCGCGCCGCCGGCGATGGTACGGATCGGGCGCGGTCTTGCCGTTGGTGGCTGCCGCAACCGATGCCAGCGCCCGCTGGAATGACCGGAGCGAGAGTCGGATATCCCGCAACAGCACCCGCATCACCAACGGGTCCACCAGCATCTCAAGGTGCTGGATCACCTGCAGGTTGCCCGTCGAGTTGGTCAACGCGAGCCGCACACCAAAGTCGTCAATGATGCGCAACCGCTCGTCAAACCGGTCCATGCGACACACAAACAGCCCAATGCTGCTCGCAGCCACGGAGAGACGGTGCTGCGACAGCACCAGGAGTCGTGCAAGCTTGAACACAAGCGCCTCCGACGCAAGCAGCGTGGGATCGGCCAAAAGCACCACCATCGGCTCCACCACATCAAGCGTGAACGCCAATTCTGGGCCTCCCGTCGCCGCCAGCTGCAGCTCTGCCGCGTCCCCGACGCCGCCCCAGGTGGCCGCGTATGCCTGGAGCGCAAACACCCAGTCAAGCGCAAGAATTACCTTGGGCAGGTCGATCGACACTGTGGCGACAGCTCGCCGCTCCGGGCCCTCGGTGCGTGCTTGCGCCATCACCTGGTGCCCGTCGTGGCTCGCGCGCGGCATGATTTCCGGGAACTGGTTCGAGCCCCCGCGCGAGTCGCTCGCGGAAAACGCATGAAGGTGGAACTCGGCGCCCCAGTGGCCCGTGCCGTCGGTGGTGTAGCGGAGCGCCATGTCGTGGAGCAGAAACGTCGCGAGGGCGTGCTCGGCGATGTCCGCCACACCCACCGTGTTGTGAAACAACAGAAGCGACACAAGAGGAAGCAGCACCGAAAACGCCGTCTCCCCGGGCACGGAGGCGGCAGGCTCGTTCTCTGCCGGCTCCTCCCCGTCTGCCACCACCGCCAAAAGCACGTCTGCCACATACTGCAAGTACGCCAACTGCGTGTCGGCCATCTGGCAGTTTGTGTCGCCCACCCGCGCCGCGACAGACGTGCTGTTGTCGGCCAACTTCATGTCCACCTCAATGTCCACGTCCTCCACCACCGGCGCCTCCTGTACCACCGAGCCGAAATGGAGCCTGGTGGAGACACGGGCGTGCGACACGGTGGTTGCCATCGCATTCACCCAGCCATTCTCCTGCTCCAGCCAGCCGTTGGTGGTTTTGACTTGGCCAAGGTGGAGCACCAACTCATCCTCACCCCGCGGAACCACCACAACAGGGCTCTGGATCAACACGTCGAGAAGCATGCGCAGCGGAAGCTCGATCTGGGCAGTCCGGATGGCGCGCGCACGGTCATACACCGCCTTGAGCAGCGCAAACCGCCGGAGATACACCACCAACCGGTGCATGGCCCGCTCCAACACGTGCACACGTGCCGAGTTGGCGTTGAGCAGAAAGAGGGCCGTGTGCAGCTCGCGGTTCGTGTCCGGGTCAAACGTCTCGTAGGCAAACGCCGCCACCTGGTCGCCGTCGATGCTGAGAAGCTGCGGCAGCGCCTCGTCCACCAAGTCGCTGAGCACAAGCCCCCCAAGCAGCCCTTTCACCTGCATCAGGTCCGGGAGAAGATGCACCGTGGTGGAGCCCTCCAGAAACTCCAAGCGCGCAAACGCCTCGCCGTCGTCATACAACGCCACCGTCAACGCTGCAAGATCCACGCTTACGTCGATGGTCGCCGGGCGCAGCTTGAGTGTCAGTGTTTCCTGGTGCCGCAACACGTCTGCCGGCTGCTCGGGCGGATTGGGGTCCGTAAACGTGTCGAGCACAAAATGGAGGAGCTGGAGAAGCAGCTCGCGGGCTGCAACCACCAGGACGTGTGCCACCGTGAGCCCCACCGTCTGGTCCCACACCTCCACCAGGTGGACGCCGAGTTCTGCCATGCGGCGCGTGCGGACATAGTGGACGCCAAGGAGGTCTGCCTCGGGGTCCGCGTTGGGTTGCATGAGCCACGGCAGAGCGGCATCCATGCGGTCGCGCACGCTCAACGTCTTGAGCGCCACGTCTGCAGACATGGTGTCCTGCTTGCGGACAAACGTGAGAACAAAGTTGCCGCCGTGGAGATCGATAAGCGGGAGTGCTGTTCCGTTGTCCACCTGGCTCAACGTCGCAAGTACCTCGCCCACCGTGAACCGCAACTCAAACAAGTGCTGCAGCGAGTCGCTCTGAACCACGCTCTCCAGGCGCACGCTGGCAATCTCTCCGTCAACCTCTCCGAACAACAGCGGCGTGTCCGAGGACGTGGTCTCTGAGGATGGCGGCCCGGCGGCCGTGGCCGCGGGCTCCAAGCTCTCCAAAACCATGTCCACCACCAGCATCACCGTCTTGTACTGCACGTCGCTGATGCCACAGCGGACACGTGGCACGTCGGCGCTCACACGGACGCGCGGAAGCTGGACTGCGCCGGGGAGAATCAGCACGTCAAGCTGGAGCGTCCAGTTGAGCCGGTCAATGATGAGAGCGGGGCGGTCCTTGCCAGCGTTGAGCTGCGCCACCACGTCCTTGAGCAGCAGTCCGGCAAGAACCTGGGCGTCCTGGAGGTGGAGATGGAAGCGGTCGTACATGAGATCGGTGAGCCGATCCCAGTCCTGCTGGGTGTACAGCGCCAGCTCTCGCAGCCGCACCTCGGCAAGGGTCTCGGGCAGCACAAGATCCAGCACCAACAGGATATGGCCCGCATCCACAAGCACCGCCGGCAGGTCCCACCGCAGCGCATCAAGCGGCACAATCACAAGCGGGGTTTGCAAGTCCAACTTGGCGTCGAGTGTGCGGTGTTCCTCAAGCGCGTACTCCAAGCCCATGCGCGTCATCTGCGACCAGCCCTCCACCGTGCTCTCTGCCGCGTTCATGAGCATTCCCACCGTGTCCTGGTGCGTCCTGGGCGGAGTGAAAAACTCCACGAGAGCCTGCACAAGCACCCTGTTGTAGAATACCGTCATGGAGCGCATGCGTGCAAGAAGCACCAGGTCGGCGTGGCCGTCGAGCGGGTTGCGCTCAAACTGCACCTTGAAGAAGGGTTCCAGCGCCGGCGCGTCTTCGTGGCCCGTCACCAGCACCACGTTGGTGTGGAGCGAGCTTCCAGTGCCGTCCTCCACCCGAAACTCGTGGAGCAGAAACGCGGCTGCAAGCAGCAGCGGCCGCTGTTGGAGCAGAACGCTGCAGCCCTCAAACACGACCGCAGCAAGGTTCGGTTTGTTCTTGCTCGGCCGCACAACAACCCCACCCTTGTTGAGCGTGGCCAGAAGCTGGAGAACAGTCCACTCGGCGGGAATGTCAATGGCGGCCGCGGCCTCGTCCTCGTCGTAGTCGATGGCATCGTACAACTCCTTGCGCTGCTCGGGAGTCATCTCAAGCGGTGCCTCTTCCTCCACCTCCTCGTCCGGGTTCTTGTTGCCGCTCCACCACAGAGCAATCCAGCCCTGCTTCTGGGGCTGCTGCGATGGCGGGGGTGGAGCTGCGCGCTGCACAGCCCGGCGCGCCAAGCTGCGGTAGAACTTGATGTCCTCGTACGTAAGCGCGTCTTCGAGCTCACGCATGGC
>JAJMSD010000106.1:0-32093 GCA_030558265.1 [Candida] pseudocylindracea
GTTCTTCTTCTTGTTCTTGATGTAGTACATCGGGTTCAACTGGCGCGCCTTGAGGTTCTTCATGAACGGGAGGTGGCCGGTCTTCTCCTCGTACAACATGATGCCGAGCACGCAGATGATGAAGAGCCAGTAGATGTTGTACGCAAGCATCAGGCCGAGGTAGCCGGTGTTCTGCCAGCCCAAGATGGCGTTGAAGACGTCCCAGCCATTGTCGATCTCGGGGTTGCAGCAGTTGATGTGGTACACCGTCTTGGAAATGTCGTAGGAGCCGGCGCCGGAGCCGCTCTCGGACGCGTCGCCACCCGTCTGCTTGTTGTACTCGTTGTCGATAAAGTACCACACGCCACGGGAAAAGAGCGACGCGCCAATGAGATAGAGGATGGCCGTCGACACCACCAAGAACACCTGCAAGCCCATGTGCGAGCCCCAGTAGTACATGATGATACCGACCGTGATGCCGCCAATCAAGCCGCACACCACCGGGAGCGGGAAGGCTCTGGCACCCGTGTGCTCCGACAAGCCAACACCGCCCACAAACACCACCGCCTCCAAGCCCTCGCGCATGCACGTGATGAACGGGAGGATGAACATGGCGTACTTCTTGGTGAAGTGGGCCACGTCCCACCACTTCTTCAGGTCGCTGCTCTCGACAAGGGCGCGGGCAATCTTGACTCTCCACTTGGCCTGCATCTTGTTGATGCGGAGCATGGGGATGCCCATGAGGGTGATCAAGACGGTGGCAAAGATGCAGAAAATGCCCTCCCAGAGGTCGTCGGAGTTGGCCCAGATGTTGTTGCCCACGGTGTAAAAGACGCCGATGAAGGCCGCACCAATCACGAGACACACAAACACGCCGGCTGCTGCTCCTATATACACCTGGAGTCGCAACTTTTTGTACGTTGTGAGGTCCGACGCGTCGGAGCCCACGCCCTGCTTGAGGAAGGCAAGAAGCACCGACACGACAATGATGGCCTCGAGCGACTCGCGGAGCACCACGAAGAACACAGACACGTTGAACACGTTCACCATGGTTGCGCGGGTGGGGTGCACGGGTCGCTGCGGGGGCTTTTATACGGCGCCGGTCGTGAGCCGCCCGGAAGCAGGCTGCTTCCGCCTGTCGAGGCAGCGTTGTGAGACACCGAACCCAGTTCCCGGAGAAGCCTCTGATTGGCCGGCCGCTCCTAACAAGAACTATTTCCGGGGGGCTGCATGCGTCTCAAAAGCTTTGCCGTTTCACCGCGGGTTTCGGCGGAAACCGCGTCTGTGCAGCGCACAGGAACGCCACGCGGCCGCAGAAAACGCCCGTCTGCACGCCACCGCCCCGCCCATTGCCCTCGTCCACTCGCACGCCACCCGCATGTCCCGCAGCCGCGCCCGCTCCGCCTTCCCGCCGCGCCCCCGGAAATACCAGATTGATCAGATAGTTTTGCACGCGCCCTGCACGGCGCTGCACACATCACGCACCAGCTGCAGGCACGGCTGCAGCCTGGCACCGCCCCAGCCAATAGGCACGCGGCCCGCGAAAAAAATTCAGCCAATGAGGTGCACCCTGACGCACCGTGGGTGTTATCGGAGCGGCCCGCCGCGATATGGACGGTTGCTCCGCCAGCCGCACGGCGGGCACCGCCGCCAGAGAGCTCCCCGCGCCCGCCCTCCGCGCCGCCCGCGCGCCGCACCGCCGCGCGCCCGACAGCCGCGCGGCGCACCCGCCAAGAACCCCCTCAGCCCCCGAGCAAGTTTCCCCCACTTGGCTCTCCACCGACATCTCCGCCCCGACGTGCAGCTGCAGCGTTGTCAATCCGTTTAATTGAGGAATACAGAAACCCGTCGTCAAGACATGGCGCCGCGCCGCGCCTACACCACCATCACACACAAGCCCTCGTCCGGCAGCTCCTCGGTGATGTACTCCAACACGCTCAGCCAGTCGCGCCCCCCCAACACCACCCAGTCGCCCTCCTCGTCCTTGTAGCGGAAGTTCAACGCCATGCCACTGATGATGTGCTCGGGCAAGCGCGGCAGGAGCTTGTTGTACGCAATCGACAACCACTCCAGCCACGGCGTCTTGGGCAGAATCGCCACCGGGAACACCTCGTCGTGGTGGAACAAGCTCACCATGAGGTTCCCGCTCGCGGGCAGCAGCAGCGGCGTCGTGTGCGCCAGCCCCAAGCTCACGTTCTGCATGCCCTGGAGAATCAGCAGCGCGTTGGTGTTCGTGCTCAGCCCCAGCAGGTGCTTGTACACGGGCTGCAGCGCCGAGCGCGAGTAGCCCTGCAGCCCGGAGAAGGTGGCCGTCGAGAGGTTCGCCATCAGCCCGTACTTGGCCGTCGCCAGCAGCTGGAGCCCCTGTGACATCTGCAGCGCGCCGCCGCTCACGGCATACGTGTCCAGGTACTGCCGCGTGAGCGCCGCGCGGCGCTCTGCCATCACCAGGTCTGCCGACGACCGCCGGCTGTCGTGCGTGTCGTGGTTGAGAAAGTTGTTCAGCAGCACCAGAAGACGCGTGAGCTCCGCCACGTGCTGCTGCTGGCTGTCGCGGATAGCCCGGTGCTTGCCCACCACGCGCCGGAGCATCAGCTCGAACTGCACCCGCACATCCTCGTTCGGGAACCGGAGCACAAACACCCCCGCCTCCAACCCCCCGGTCCACCCCACGAGCAAAAAATGGGCCGGGTTGGGGTTGTTGCCCCAGAGCTGCGCCGCTGGCGGCAGCGCCTGGATCTTGTAGATGTTCAGGATGTAGATGCGGCCCTTGAGCTCCAACGGCAGATCGCCGTCCGCGGTCGCGAGCGCCGGCGCCAGCACCTCGCGCGAGTTCTTCTTCTTCTTGCCCAGCTGGAGCAGAGCCAGCAGCGACAGCGTCGTGAGCCCCAGCTGCAAGCTCTCGTTGAAGAAGAGCACAATCTCGTCAAAGAGGTAGCACACAAACAGCCGCACGTACCCGTTGTCCTTCACCTCCAACAGCTGGCCCAGCCAGAGCTCGCCAAACGTGTAGGCGTCGTAGCCGCGCCAGTCGGCCACCCGGCCCAACAACTGCTGGAAGAGCACCATGTTTTCCTGGCGGCGGGTCAGCTCGTTGATGAGGTCTGCAGTCGCAAGCGCCGCCTTGAGCCCGTCCGCAAGCTCGTCGCGCACCTCGATGCGCCCCCCCTCGGCGGGGCTCAGGAACTTGATGAGCGACTTGAGGAGAAGCGGGTACTTGCACAAGCGCTGGATCGGCTTGATGAGGAACGACGGCACGTCCACCGTCACGTCAAGGATCCCCACGTCGAGAATGGCCTTTTCCTTCTCCACCAACTCGTGGGCCGACTTGGACCCCACGCACCAGGGCTCGTACGCCCGGAAGAAGTACTGCGCGTGTGCAAACACAGACCCCAAGTGCTGCCGCTCCGCCGGCACGCGGTAGTTGATTTCCAACGCGTTGAGGAAGCGGCGCTGGAAGTCCAACAACAGCACGAGGTTGGGAAAGAGATTGTGCACGAGCTCCGGCAGCACCTTGGGCAGCTGGAGGAGGAGCGCGCGGTACGCCGCCAACGACGTCATGTCCTGGACGTACTTGCGCTCCGTCTCGACCAACTCGAACAACACCTTGTCGCGGGGGGTCTGCGGCGGCGGTGGCGGCAGCACCGGCGCACCGGCGGCAAGACTGGGGGCGAGGTCGCACAAGCCCGTCACCACCTTCACCACCTTCATGAGCCCGTCCGTGGAGCTGGCAAAGAGGTCCAGGATGGTGAACAACTCCTCGTCCTCCAACCCGAGGTGCAGGCGGCACGCGAGAAGAAAGTCGTACACCAGCTTCTTGCACACGCGGAGATCGTCGCTCAGCACGACCGGGAGCAGCTGCGCGGGCTTGACGTGGTTGAACACGAGGCACAACGGCGCGCCCTGCTTGAACAACTGCCATAGCTCGGTCACGGGGTCGTCGGCGCCCGCCGGAATCATGCCCGCAGCAAACGTCTGGATGGTGTCGCGGTCGGGGTCCGTCGTGGGCGTCAGCGGGCCCGAGAACCCCGGGTGCGTTGAGATCGTGGGGCTCGAGCCCGAGTGCGCGCTGCTGCGCCCAGAGCTCTGTTCCAGCATGCGGCGTCTCAGAAGGGCCATCTCCTGCTGCTCGTGGGCGCCCTCGGCCTGTGTTGTGGCGAGCACCAAGTGCAGGCGCATGTCGGGGATTTCCGCGAGGCGCGCGCGGAGGGTGGCGCACACGTAGTAGAGCAGGTCCTGGGCCTGTGCCTTGGCGTTCATCGCAAAGCGCAGGGGCTGTGGCGCCAGCGCCACCAGAATCAGCCGTGGAGGCGCACTCATAACGCGGTGGGGAATAAACGCGGTGGGAAGAGTTTGGCGATGTGGCAGAAAAACGTACAAGGGGCGTGCAGGGGGAGGGTGGAACGGGGCTGCAGCCGACGGCCAGACGCGTCGCGGAAAAAGCGGTGGGTGAGAAAGGCGGCAGGGTCCTACGCGCGGGTGGGTTGACACGCCGTTGAGCCTGCCGCGCGCGCGTGCCGTCGCGGCCTGTTGCTCTCGGCAGCGTGTTTCAGGCGAGCACGAGACAATGGGCACGGATAAAAATAGCCGCCGCGCCATGGGGCGGGGGACGCGGCGGGCGCGCTGCGCGGGCTTGCCGGCGCTACCCCCGCGAGTGGTCCTTGGGCGCGGTGACAATGCCCTTGCCGCGGATGGCGCCGCGGTAGATGGTGTCGACAATGTCCACGAGCTCCTGCTTGTCGCCGGGCACGAACGTCATCTTGTTGTTGTCGCCGGTGCCGTAGTCACACATCATGTGCTTGTTGCGGTAGAAGAACATCACCTGGCAGTCGTCCGTGAGGTCGTACATGGCGTTGAAGTCCGGCACCTCGTCTGTGTTGCAGAGGTAGATGGCGGCGTAGTTGCGGAGACGCTCCGCCTGCGAAAAGAGAAGCTCGTCCATTGCCATGCACGCCGCCGTCTCCGCCCGCCCGAAGCGGATGACCACGAGCCGCGCGTCTTCCGAGAGAATGGCCTGGTCCACGTGGAACGCCGTGTGGAGCGTGTAGAGGAAGGACGACATGGCACCAAAAACTGCAGTCACGTGGGACTACTCCACGCGCAGACGCTCCGCACGCGCAGACGCTCCGCACGCGCAGACGCTCCGCACGCGCAGGCACCCGCCTGCAGCCACCCCGCCCCCAGCTACTCCATCACGCCCTCCGCCCGCTCGCGCACCACGCTCGTGAGAAGCGACGCCGCCGGCAGCGCCAACTCAAGCCGGTGCACCAGCCCGCCCGACACCAACCCGCCCGACACCACACGCCGCGCCACCGCCGCCGGCGGCACCCCGCGGTCTCCCTCGAGAAGCCGTACAATGTGCGGAAACACCTCCTCCTCCACGCCCACGCCCCAGAGGTTCTCCAAGTGCTCGTAGCCCGCCACGCGGTGCACCGACACGTTCGGCCCGTCTCCGAGCTGCCGCCGCATCACACCAATGTCCACCAACAGGTCCGCGTCGCCGTAGATCAAGTCCACCGGCACGCGGATCTCTGCAAGCGGATACTCCACCGGCCGGAACATGGCCGTGAAGCCCTCCTGGTCGTCAAACATCTGAAACGTGCGCCGCAGAATGATCTGGAACCAGTGCACCACGCACTTCACGCTCGTCGGCAGGTACAAGTGGCGGTACAGCACGAGCTTCTGCACCGTGCGCATGTTGTTCAGACGCCAGTTGAACAAGAACCGGTTTCCAAAGTCCACCGCCTTCACAAAGAGCGGCGGGTACATGGTGTTGCGCCAGAACTGCACGCTGGGCATGAGGATCCTCGTCCCGAGCATGAGGTACACGATCCGTGGCAGCGCCTTGACAAGCGTGTCGACAAGCCGGTTGCTGAGCCCCTTGGGCGTCGTGGCCGGCAGGATCGCCACGAGCCGCTTCACGTGCCGGCTGAGCCACGGCGACACCGACACCGCCGCAAACGCCTGCGCCGTCCCCTGGCTGAAGCCGATGTACGTCACCTGCTGCGCGGGACGCACCGGTGCGTGCGTGCTCACGCGGTCCTCCAACACCTTGAGCGAGGTGGCCGACAGCACGCGCGTGGACGAGACAGCACGCAGCCCTGCCGTCGCCGCCTCCCACTCGTGCCGCACCGTCGCCAACACATACTCCACGCTGCTGGGAATGTCGTACAAGGCAAACTCGTCGAGTGAAAAGTCCCAGAAGGCCGCCAGGTTGATGTCGTGGTGCAAGTGCTTGTTGGAGTACTTGTTGCCGCGGTTGTTGCCGAGCCACACGTCGTAGCCAAGGTCGGCAAGCACAAACGGGAGATTCTGGTGCTCCTCGAGCATCGTCACCCACACCTCCAGCGACATGAGAAGCCCGTGGTGGAGATACACCACCTCGCCGTTCGGGGGCGCCCGCTGCTCGGGGTCGCGCCGCTGGATGCGGTGGAGCGTGAGCAAGTAGTCGTCCTTGGTGCGCACAATGTGCGTCGTCGCCGAGAAGCCGTACACGGCACACATCTCCGCCACCGAGTCGGCCGTCTGCAAGGCCGCCAAGCGGCGGTACGGCGCCGGCGCCGCGCCCTGCTTGTCCTGGTCGCCGCCCCCCAACCGGAAGGCGGCGCGCGTCACCCCGGTGCACCAGTCAATCACGTTGGCGGGTAGGAGCACCGTAATGGCCAGCACCACCGCCTCCACCCACACCATCGCCAACAGCACCCACACATACACCCACTCGTGGAGCCGCAAGCGGCCGAGAACCGGAAGTGCCATGTGGCGCGATGACTTTCCGCGCCAGCCATTTCCCGCTTCATGGTGTCGCTCGACTCGTTGCTCAATGCCTACTCCCGCGAACGGGCCGTGGAGTGTCTCACGCTGGTCCTGGCCAGCTGTGCCGCCGGCGACGCAAACGCCGAGGACGTGCTTGCGCACCTCCTTCTGGTGGTGGAGGTGGTGCTGAAGGTTGACGTGGTCACAAAAGACCGCCGCGGCGAGGAGGACGCGATTGCCACCGCCAACGCCGCGCGGCTCCTGGCCGCCGTCGACAGCCTTGTGTCCCTGTGCATATGCGCGTGCCTTGCGGCGCTCCCGCCCCACGTGGCGTTCGACACCGCGTCGCGGCTCATCACCAGGTACTTGCTCGACAAGACCACCGACGCGCCGCACACCACGGTGGTGGTGCTCTGCGACGTCTGGGGCCAGTTTGCGCAGCACGTACTGGGTCTCAACGGCCTGCTTCTCCTGGTGTTGTACCGCATGTGGCGCAACGGCGACAGCGTGCTGCTCCCCGCGGTGGTGCATCTCCTCGGCTTGGTCGTGGCGCGGCTGTCCCGGCAGGACCTCCCGGACAAGCTCCACGCCAAGTTGATGAAGCAGGCGGCCCGCGTCGTGCGCAACAGCGACGCCAACGTGCTTGAGGCCAAGTACGCGTTGGCGCTTGCGCTGCGCTGCGTCGCCTTCCAGGCCGGCAACAACTACACCGCCCTTGCGACCAAGATGGCGGCCAAAAAGAAAAAGACCGTTGCCAAGGAGCTGGACGAAGACGCCGGCGGCGAAGCCGCAGAGGCCATTGCCGCGCTCCACACGCAGCAGCTGGTGTTCCAGGCCACCCTCCTCAACACGGCCCTCCCGATGTGGTTCGGCGGCTTGGCTCATCCCAACACCGAGGTGCGGCTTGGAGCAGCTCACGCCTTTGCCAGTGCCGTGGCAGACCTCATTCCCACCCCCGAGGAGAGGCCCAAGGCGCCGTTTGTCGCGTTTGACCCGGTGGTGTATCTCACAGAGTTGTACTTTGCCGGTCGCAGCAGCCTGTACCCGGGCAGCCCGTCTTCTGCCGCGCTTCTTGAGTTTGCCAGCGGTGCAGACAACGGGAACCTTCTCCGCGCCGGCATTGCCGAGACGCTCGTGGCCTGGCTCCAGACGGCGCTCGTGCGCGACCCCGAAAGCCTCGCCAGCGCCGCCTGGGCCACGGTGGAGCAGGTGGTGGCGCGCATCGGCCCCAAGGCCGACCCCCGCATCCACACACACCTCCGCATGGTGGTGCGGTTCCTCGTGCGCAACAACGGCGCCGCGGCAGGCGAGTACCACAACGCACAGCTCTACAAGCGCATCCTCACCCGCTACTTCGGGTTGGACGTGGGGAGCGAGCCTGGCGAGCCCACCGTGCCCTCGGCCACGGCCGTGTACTTTCTCTTGGAGGCGTTGGACGTGATTGCGGAGGAGGTGTCCGGGGCGCTCCTCGAGCCGGCATACCTGCCGACCGTGACGGCGTGGTTGTACCACCAGAGCGTGGACCACGCGGACATGCGGGTGAGGGCGCGGTCGGTGGCGCTGCTTGTGCACCACCTTCGCCACGTGGACAACTTCCGCGGCGTGAATGCGCTTGTGGAGGCGGTCTTTTCGGACGTGTCGTCCATGGTGACGAGCCCGAAGCTCGTGGCCGAGCTGGACAAGACAATGCTGGCAGCGCTTGTGCTTGCACGGCTTCTCCGCTCCCCGCCGGAGCATCTCCTGCGGGCTCTTCTTCTCAAGATCATGAGCTGGTGCACGCACCACTTGAAGAACAAGGCGGCGGCAACGGAGGAGGAGTTCCACGGGGTGCAGCTCCGGAGCGGGGCGTGCTGGGTGGTGCTTGCGGGTCTCGCCACCGAGCTGAGCTTGGAGTTGGTGCAGCTCAACAGCGCGCAGCTCCTCATCTTGTTCAAGAACTTGTTCTCCCACACCTTCAACGCGGCAAGCGTGCCGGGCGTGGATGCGGAGGGCCAGCGGGCGGCGGTGGCTGCGAATCTCCGTGTCCGCAACCACGGCATGGTGGCGCTTGCGGCGTTTCTCGGGTGCGTGCCGATGTCCCCCGAGTTGGTGAAGCAGGCAGGGACGATCCTCGCGCGGCTGTTTGCGTACGTGCTGAGCTTGGAGGCGGGGTTCAAGGAGCCGGCGGTGGAGACCAAGGCCGACCCGGCGCGTCCCGCCATGCTCGTGGCCGTGCACGATGACGCCGCGGCGAAGGAGCTCGTGGTGTACCACAAGAAGATGGTTGTGTGGCAGTATGTGGAGCTTGCGCCGTACGTGGACAAGAGCGATGTCAACACCAACTTGATGATGTATGCGGTGCGCACGTTTGGCGACGCGGGCTACTGGGGCAGGGTGGTGGTGGAGGAGGCCAAGGAGGCCAAGCCGCGGGCCTGGGACTGGTACCGCCGCGACGACGACTTGTGCTATGGCCTCACCTCCCGGTTCAGCCTTGAGGCCGTCGGCAGGGACGGAATGGCGGGGTTTGCGGGCGCACACCCCTTTCTCGAGGTCGAGGCTGCCACGACGTCGCCCATCTCGCGGACCCCTTACCACGACCCACTTGCGGCGCTTCTCCCGGGCGCCGCCTCGGAGACGGTGCCCCCTGTGACGCAGCTCGTGGACTTGTCGATCGCCGTGTTTGCCACCTACTTCCCCCACCTCTCGCACAAGATCCAGATGCTGCTTGTGGAGACGGTCCGGGCGCAGGTGGGCAAGAACCGGGCGAGCCCGCGGCACGAGGCCGTGGCCATCAACTGTCTGAGCGCGTTGCACGGAGCGGTGCTTGGCCTCAAGGGCGACGTGGACCCGGAACTCCACCAGATCTTGCAGGAGACGCTCCGGCAGTTGCCGTCGCCGAACGCGACCGCGCTCGCGTGGAATGCAGAGAGCATCGCCGTGCTTGCGCTGAGCACGGCGGAGGGGCCGCTGCAGCTGGTGGCGCACTTTACGGACGCGGTGGTGGCGTCGATGGACCCCCGGGTGCGGTCGCACGCGGTGGCCACGTTGGGGTACGTGTTCCAGCACTCGCAGCAGCAGTTTGAGGGCGTGTTTCTGGTGGTGGCGCAGTTGGTGAAGGACGGCCACCCTGAGTTGCACCACCACGCGTTGGCGGCGTTGGTGCGCGTGGTGCTGCACCACTACGACATTGTGGCGTACGTCCGCGACATTGCTCTGCTCGTGGAGACGCTTGTGTGCGAGGATGCCTACGGCTACCGCCTTGCGCTGCCCGAGTATGTTGCGCTCCGCACCCGCTACCGGCTGGTGCCGCTTGTGGCGCTGCTTGTCCGCGCGACGCTTCTGCTGTTGGGGCCGAACATCCGCGCGGTGGACGAGTACCTGCGCGGCGTGCTCAGCCGCGCGCTTGTGGGCATGTCGGTGGGGTTGGGGTGTGCCGGCGCGTTTGACTACGAGGCGGTGAGCGGCGACCTTCTTGGTGCGCTCCAGGAGCTTGTGTTCTACGACCCAGGGTTGGTGGAGGGCCAGCTCGGGCTTGTGAAGGCGCTGGCCAACCTCCATGTCGAGCGGGGCGCCCTCGTGGCGTGTCGGCCGCTCTTGGGAACGTCGGTGCCGCTTGGCACGTCCCGCGAGCGGGTCTTTGACTCGCTTCCGTCGGCACGGCTCCAGAACGCGGCGCTCGGGTCCTACGCCGAGTTGGTCAAGGTGCACGGCCCAGCCGTGCTTCCGCCGCACATCCGGGACCTTGTGTGGGTGTGCATGGACCTCGCGCCGAGCGACACGCTTGCGGACCTTGTGCTGGTGTGGATGGAGGGCGACGAGCGCGTGCCGTGGGTTGCTCGGCTCGTGGCGTTGTACCAGTTGCCGCGCACACGGCTCCTCAGGGGGTTCAACGAGCGGGTGGCGCGGGCAGAGCGTGTTGGGGAGACGAGCCGCGGCGTGGAGGTGGAGTTGGACGACGAGGAGGCGGCGGGGATTGTGGTGGAGGGCGATGCGGCGGTGCTGAGCGAGCCTGTGGGGTGGCGCATGCGGCGGGTGGTGGCGTCCATGTTGCGGCAGCTCGTGGCGGAGGGGGCTGGCGACGAGGCCATCAAGAAGGCACTTGCGGCACGGCTCCCGGATCTTGTGCGGATCTCGTTCGCGGCGTCGCTGTCCGGGGTGGTGCCGCTTGTGCTTGCCGGGACGGGGCTTCTTGCGGCCATCATGGCCACCTTTGGCGACACCACGGACCCGCTCTATCCCGACGTGTCGATTCTCGAGCAGCAGCAGGCACAGGTGATTCTTGCGATTGTGCCGTGTTTTGCGCCCGGGTGCGACCCGCTGGTGGTGGTGGCGGGGATCCAGGTGGCGGCGTCGTTCCTCAACCTCCCGCGGCTTGCGTTCCAGGCCAAGCAGCGGGTGTTGGCCCACTTGGAGTCGATGCTCCGGGAGACGGCCCTGGGGCAGTATGTGGAGTACGCGCACTTTGCGGCGCTTCTGGAGGCCCACCAGCGGAGCATCCGCTTGACGCTTCTCAACACGTGGGCGGTGTTCAAGCTCGGCAGCACCGAGACGCTGGAGCTCGGGGCGGTGATTGCGTCGCACACGCAGGTGCTCGTGCCGATGTGGATCCGGGCGTTGCAGGAATACGGCCGGGAAAAGTACGGCGAGGGCCGGGGTGCGGAGGCGTACGAGGGGGTGTGGATCGACATGGCGCAGGCGGTGGGGCGGGCGTACCACGAGGAGCAGGGCCGGGTGGAGGAGGTGCTTGGGGACGGCGTGTCCGGGTTCTTTCTCTCGTTGGTGTGCGAGTGCGTGGAGGCGGTTGTGCGCAACCGCCACCGGGTGCGGGCCTTGCGGTGTCTTGTGGCCCTTGTGGACGGCAACCGCGCGTGCACCTTCTTGTACGACGACGACGTGTTTGGGGAGCTCGTGGATGTGTGCGACCGCATGGCGTTGGTGGGGAGCGTGGAGGAGCAGCGCTGGGTGGTGCGGTTTGTGGAGGCGGTGGCAGGCGCGCCCAGCGAAGCGCAGACAGCGGACCAGCGGCTTGAGTTGTTCCGGTTGGTGACGGTCGTGGTGGTGTCGATGTTGCCGTACCTCCGCGAGGAGAGCGGGGCGGCGGCCGTGGTGGACGAGGCGCTTCTCGGAGACGCGTGGCGGGTGCTTGCGTCCATGGCGCTTGGGTTTGACGATCCGGTGCGCACGGACCTTCTTGCGTGCTTGTTGTTCATGTTTGCGGGTGTGTACCGCGAGGGCCCGGCGGCTGCGGTGCGGGCGGTGCTTGCGCCCCTCCGGGTGGTGGTGCCGGCAGTGGGCGACGAGTTGGGGGCGTTGTTCTACGCGGTGGTGCGGCAGCACGTGGAGTGGCCGCCGCGGAGCGAGGCGGCCTTGTTGACGGTGATGGTGGTGGCGACGTCGACGGAGGTGGTGATGCCGGAGGAGGATGTGGTGGACGTGGTGGACGTGTTCATGGAGGGGCTCGGCAGCAGCGCGCTTGTGCTGTCGCTGGTGCGGCTGTGTCTCCAGCACGCGGGTGCCAAGCGCGGGAGCTGTCCGGCGATGGTGCGGGCGCTCGTGCCGCGACTCCTTGCGGCGCACACGGCGGCGGCGCGCGAGGTGCTCGTGGCGTTTGCCAAGAGCGTGGGGGAGGGGGACGCGGCGGCGGCGTACCGCGTGGCGGTCCCGCTGCTTGTGGAGGCGGGGGAGCGGCCGTTGCTCATGGAGTTGGCACAGTGGAACGCGGCGGCGTTCAAGGAGGTGGTGGCGGCGTTGGACGAGACTGCGCGGCTGGCGGTGGAGCAGGTGTTGCGGGGTGGTGGCGGCGGCGGCGGCCACGCCATCGAGTTGAAGCTGTTGTAGGGCGCCGGCAATGCAAGTGGTTTGGCTACGTGCGGGAGGGCGGTGCAACCTGGCTGCAGCGGGGTTGCATTGCAGCGGCCGGGGGCGCGGGGGCACGGCACGGGGGCGCGGGGGCACTGCTGGGCGCGGCATGCGTGGTTGCTGGTGCTGGCGTGCGCGGGCGTGCTTGCTGGTGCCTTATCGGGCGACGGCAGCCGTGCGTGACGTCACCGATAGCCATCTGTCATTTGCACCAAACGGGAAAACGTGCGGCGGGCAAACTCCGGTGCGGCGCAAACCGCGGGGGCGCCGCGGGGCGCCCGGCGAGGGCCCCCGGCGAGGGCCCCCGGGCCGGCCGCGGCGACAGCCACCGTCCCGGGGCCTGCTGCCGCAACAGCCGGCCGCCGCTTGCGGCCGGCGCCACTTCCCTCCGCGAACAATGTTCGCTGCCGCCAGCCATTGTCCAGCCCGCGCGTGGCCATGCACGCTGCATGCACATGCGGGTGTCTGCAGCTGTCGCTACTTTTTTTTTTCAGAGCTGCATGCAAAAGCAAAGCGATGTCCCGCTCCGTACGAACCAATCTCAAGCTCCCCATTTCGCCACCTGCCTGTTCCTCGGGGATTCACACCCTACCCGTTGCTGATGAACACTCGCCGCTCCTCCAGACGCAGAACCCTCTCCGCCAAGGCCCAGTCCGGCGACCAGAAACGGAGCTGCCCAGACGCACGGGCCCAGCCGGGCGAGCTACCGGCGGGGCTCCCCCCGCTGCCCCAGCTGTCGGTGTGCAGCGATGAGGAGCTTCCGTCGCCGGAGTCGCCCCTGATGCTGGACCCCATCAGCCGCATCCTCAGCATGGCCACCGGCGACGACGACTTTCTCCCGGTGGTGCTGCTGGAACTCCTCCCGATGTCGCCCCAGGGGCTGGAGCACGATACCCGCTCCCCCTCGCCCGTGCCGGTGCCCGCGCAGCTCCCCTCGCCCACCTTCCGCGCCACCACGCGGCTCGCGCCGGTGCCCGCCAAGAAGACCCATACCCACATGGAGCAGCACTTTGCCAACACGACGTTCAGTGTGCTCCTACAGGGCGCCGTGCCGCAGACCCCCGACACCGCGGAGTGGGTCGACATGGCGCCCGTCCCCCCCCTCCTCGCTCCCACCGATCTCTCGGCGTACGTGGCCGAGGAGGCGCTCGGCGACCCGGCACTGGTGCTGTTTGCGTCGCGGCGCCGCCCGTTGGAGTACCGCCAGGGCGAGCGGGTGAACCTCGCGTTCGCGGGGGAGGAACAGCTTCCGACGCTCCCCGCAATGACGCGCCGCGCCGTGTTGAGCGGCCGCGCGTTCAGCGAGACGTTGGTGCCGAGCGTCGGCTTGAGCGAGTTTGGGGTGTAGCGTGTACATAGGCGGGATTATTCTATTTGGACACATGGGCTTTATCGCGGGCTTCCTCGTCGGGGGCGTGACGCTCCTCCCCGGGCTTGTCCTCCTTCTCTGGTGGCTTCTGCCGCGGGCGCGGGAGCCGGCCGAGGAGGCTCCGCTCGCGCTAGGCGCGGTCGAGGAGCACGACGACCTGTCCGTGCGCACCTACAAGACCGGCTGGCTCACGGTGACGCAGGAGTACTACGACCCGACGTTTGTGGTGGCGCCGCAGAAGCCCGTGACCGAGACCGGGGAGCACGCCAGTGCGTACCTGAGTCTCTACCGCATGGTGCGGCCGGAGGAGGCGGAGGTGCTCGACGACGGTGCCAAGGCGCCGCGCCCGCCGCGTCCGCCGCGCAAACACACCTACTACGCCGTGTTGCGCCACGGCAACCTCTTTCTCTACGCAGGGGAGGACTGCGCCGTGTTGCAGCACGTGATTGTGTTGGCGGGCCGCACCGTGACGGTGTGGCCGACGGGCATGCCCGACGGGGCGCTCTTCACGGTGCAGACGGCCATCTGTCTTGCGAGGCGGCGCCGTGGCAGCAGCGCGAGCTCGGCGAACGGGCCGGATGGGGCACCGCGGGGCTCGTACTTTGTGCAGTGTCCGCTCAACGTGGAGAAGGAGGACTGGTACTTTGCTCTCATCCGCGCCACCAAGAGCGACAAGCCGGGCGCCGCGGACGGACCCGAGGCGCGGGCGCGCACGCGGCACTTTGCGACACCGCATATGATGCAGCTTGTGGAGTCGTTGAACGCAAGCGAGGGCCAGTTGCACACGCGGTGGTTGAACGCGCTCATGGGGCGGTTGTTTCTCGCCGTCGGCTCCACGCCGCAGTTTGAGCAGGCGATCCGCGCGCGCATCGAGAAGAAGCTCCGCAAGATCAACCGGCCGGGGTTTCTCGACGAGTTGCAGTTGCAGCACGTGGACGTGGGCACGGCGACGCCCCTCGTCACCCACCCGAGGCTCAAGCACCTCGACCCGGACGGTCGGTTGACGGTGGGGTGCTGGGTGAGCTACCGCGGCGAGATGGCAATCCGCATTGCCACCAAGTTGGCCTTGCCGATTGGCGATGTGGACGTGGTGCTCAACGTGCGCGTGGTGCGGGTTGAGGGGCCTGTTGTGGTGCTCCTCAAGCCGCCGCCGAGCAGCCGCGTGTGGTACGCCTTCGAGCGCATGCCGCGCTTGGAGTTGGCGATCGAGCCGGTGGTGCTGCTGCGCAGCGTCACCTACTCTGTGGTCACCAAGGCAATCCAGCGCAAGTTCGAGGCGGCGATCCGCGAGAGCTTGGTGTTGCCCGCGATGGACGACATTGCCTTCTTCAACACCGAGGGCGAGGTGTACCGCGGGGGCATCTGGGAGGACGGCCCGGGCGACGCGGAGTCCGTCGCGGAGTCGGAGGTGGCGGTGGAGCCCGTGGTGGCACCGGAGGTGGTGCCCGCCAAGCCGGCGCGCCGCCCGTTGCTGCGCGACACCACCAAGGCGGCGCTCTCGACCACCTTGCGCAAGATGCTGCTGTGGGTGGCGGAGCGGCGGGAGACCAAGACGGACGCAGGGCCCGTCTACACGCCGCCAGAGATGATTTCGAGCCGGCGTGCGCGCAAGGGCAGCGACGCAGTGTTCCTGGAGCCGACCCAGGGCGTGTCGTCGGCCACGGCGTACGCCCACGTCGAGCCAGCGGGCGACTTTGCGCCGCCGCTGGCGCAATTCGCATTCGAGCGCCCCGGTCTGCCGGTGCAGCGCTCGCCCACCTTGAACGGCGACGGCGGGCGTGCCCCGCCGCCGGCACGCCGCCCCGTGCCCGATCTCCCGCCGTTGTAGCGGCCGTTGGGCGTGCGGGGTTACCCTGTCGTGCCGCCACTATAAATACGCCTGGTGTGTGCGCGCCGCGCTCCACTTTTTTCTCCGAGAGCGGCCTCCGCTTGCATGGCTGTATGTGTTGCGGTGTTCGTGATGATACCATAACTCAGCTCACTCAGAGTCCCTGACGATGCTGATAAATCCCTTTTCCAACCATAGCTCTGACTCCACCCGCGGCCACCGATACTAACCACATAGGAGCGTAATACGACAGACATTGCCACTCTAGCCGCCGAGATGGCGCAGCTTGCGCCGCCGGCGCTCGGGGCCTTGGCGCGCGAGGAGCAGACGTTGGCGGCGGCCTCCGCGGTGTTGCTGCAGGTGTGGATGGTGCAGAGCTTGGCCGCGGAGGCGCGGGCTGCCGCCGCCGCCGCGGAGGTGGTGTCGGCGTGCGACGGCGTGCGGCGGATGCGCGACAAGGTGCAGGCGTTGCACCGGGAGTTGCGTGCGCACGGCGAGCCCCGCGACGTGGTGGTGTACACGGGCGCCGTGCAGGCGCTGGAGGACGCCGCGGCCAGTGTGCGTGCTGCGGTGGCGGCGCGGTTCCGCGAGCACGTGCAGGTGGACGGCGGCGTGTGGCGCTACGTGGACGAGGTGGCCGGGGTGTCGTTGGTCGAGTTGGCGGACGCCGTGGACGAGGCGGAGATGGGGGACGCGTTGCGCGGGCCGGCAGACGCGGTGGTGCGCGCTGTGGAGACGGCAGTGCGCGGGTTTGGCGCGGGCACGGTGGCGCACTACCAGGCCACCGACACCGGTGCCGAGGTGGTGGTGGGTGTTGGGGATGCAGGCGCGGCCGCGGGCCTTTCGCTGCTCTTGGCGGTGGTGCGGTTTGTGGAGTCGCTCCCGCCGGTGCGCGCGGGTGTGCTCGTGCTGGTGGTGGGCGGGCTTGACGCCGTCGTCAAGGCGGACGCGTTGGCCATTGCTGGGGACGCGGGCTTGCGGCGCGAGGCGTTGCGGGCTGCCAGCAACGTGGCCATGCTCTGGAGCGGCCAGATCGAGCAGTTGGCCCGGGAACAGCGGCCGGGGGAGGGCGTGGACCTCCGCTTGGTGCAGGGAGAGCCGGAGCAGGCGTTGGGCCGGATGGCGGAGGAGCAGATGCAGCGCGACGCCCTGGAACGGTTGCGCGCGTACGTGTTGGCGCTCGGCGAAGCGGACTTCAAGACCAGTGCGGAGGAGCCCGTGGAGGAGGAGGACGGCTGGGACTGGAAGGACGACGACGACGAGCTTGGGCTTGGTGGGCCGGAGGCAACCGCGACGGCTGTGCCGCTGCGGATTGTCGCCATCATTGGGCCGCGGCCGGCGCCGGCGCTCGTGTCGCTCGTGCTTGTGTTCTGCGAGCGCGTGTACCCCTCGCCCGCGTTGCTCCACGCGGACTTGGAGTTGTTGGGCTCGCTCCTCGGGACGGCGGGTGCGGAGGCGGCAGCGGTGCTTGCGGGGCACTGCCGGCAGATCAAGGACCGATTCTACCGCACACAGTTCCGCGACGTGGAGGAGGCGTTGGGGAAGGTGGACTTTGGCGGTCTCGCGGAGAACCCGCGGAACCCCGGGGCGTTGAAGCTTGTGGGGCTGCAGTTTGCGGCGCGGGCGGGCCAGGCAGCGCGGGAGTGGCCGGGGGCGGGCGACGAAATGGCCGCGGCGTTTGCGGAGCGGGTGCAGCAGCGGGTGCTTGCAGCCGCGGTGGCGATGGAGCACATGCTGGAGGCGGACCTGGTGCGGCTTGCGGCGCTCGCGACGGCGGTGGCGGCGGTGCCGACGCCGCAGGCGGCCAAGGCGGCGGTGCTTGCGCGGCTCGTGACGGCGCCGCTCGCGGGCGTGATGGAAATGCTCCACAACTCGGACCTCTACATGTTCACGACCGCGGAGCTCGTGCGGGTGGTGCGGGCGCGGTTCCCGGAGGGCCCGGTGCGCGCCGAGTGCATTGCGGAGATCCACGAGATCCGGAGCGCGATGTAGCGGCGCACGTGACGCGGGACGGCGGCGTGAATGTACGTGCATGACTCAATATTTTTCCACCACTTTCACGCTGTTTCGCGCTCGCCCCACCGTCTCTCTCCTCCGCTACATGCTGACCAACAAGACCGCGATTCCGTTTGAGCGTGAGGCGCTCGACCAGGTGCTCAAGCGCCGTTTTTTCTTTGCTCCCGCCTTTGAGCTCTACGGCGGCGTGTCGGGGCTCTACGACTACGGCCCGCCGGGGTGTGCGTTCCAGGCGAACGTGGTGGACTTGTGGCGCCGGCACTTTATTCTCGAGGAGGACATGCTCGAGGTGGACACGACGATGCTCACGCCGCACGACGTGCTCAAGACGTCGGGCCACGTGGACAAGTTCAGCGACTGGATGTGCCGCGACCCGAAGCTGGGCGAGATTTTCCGCGCGGACCACTTGGTGGAGGAGGTGCTCGAGGCGCGGCTCAAGGGCGACAAGCAGGCGCGCGGCGAGGCGGCGGCGCCGGCGGACGAGTCGAAGAAGAACCGCAAGAAGAAGGTGAAGGAGATCACGGCGGTGAAGCTCGACGACACCGTGGTGGCGGAGTACGAGAACATTCTCGCGCAGATCGACGGGTTCCTGGGGCCCGAGCTCGGCCAGATCATCACCAAGTACCAGATCACGAACCCGGCGTCGGGGCAGGAGTTGGAGCAGCCGCGCGAGTTCAACCTCATGTTTGAGACGGCGATCGGGCCGTCCGGAGCGCTCAAGGGGTACATGCGCCCGGAGACGGCGCAGGGCCAGTTCCTCAACTTCAACAAGTTGCTTGACTTCAACAACGAGCGGATGCCGTTTGCCCTGGCGCTGATTGGCAAGTCGTTCCGGAACGAGATCTCGCCGCGGAGCGGGTTGTTGCGCGTGCGGGAGTTCCTCATGGCGGAGATCGAGCACTTTGTGGACCCGGAGGACAAGCTGCACCTGCGGTTTGCCCTGGTGAAGGACACGCAGTTGCGCTTCTTGGCCAAGGACGTGCAGCAGAGCGGGAGCACGGAGGTGACGACGACGACCGTGGGCGAGGCGGTGGCTTCGGGCATGGTGGACAACGAGACGCTTGGCTACTTCCTTGCGCGCATCTACCTCTTCCTCACGAAGCTTGGCATTGACCCGGCGCGGCTCCGGTTCCGCCAGCACATGCAGAACGAGATGGCGCACTACGCGGCGGACTGCTGGGACGCGGAGATCCACACGTCGTTCGGGTGGATTGAGTGTGTGGGCTGTGCGGACCGCAGCGCGTACGACCTCAGCGTGCACGCGGCGCGCACCGGCACCAAGTTGTCGGTGCGCAAGAAGCTCGAGACTCCGGTGGTGGTGACGCGCTACGAGTGCGAGGTGGAGCGCAAGAAGTTCGGGCCCAAGTTCCGCAAGGACGCGCCGTTGGTGGAGCAGTGGTTGACGCTGCGCACCGAGTGCGAGTTGGAGACGTTGGCGGAGGAGTTGGCGAGCACCGGCAAGATCACGTTCAAGGTGGAGGGCGTTGACGGCGAGATTGAGCTCGACAAGACGTTTGTCGCGATCGAGCAGAAGACCCGCACCGAGCACGTGCGGGAGTACACGCCGAACGTGATTGAGCCGTCGTTTGGGATTGGCCGCATCATCTACTCGGCGTACGAGCACGCCTTCTGGCGCCGTCCGGAGCTGAGCGACCGTGGCGTGTTGTCGTTCCCGCCGGCGGTGGCTCCCACGAAGGTGTTGCTTGTGCCCTTGTCGCTGAACGAGGAGCTCCAGCCGATTGTGCGGGAGGTGCAGGCGGTGTTGCGGAGCAAGGGCATTCCGTTCAAGGTGGACGACCTGAGCGCATCGATCGGCAAGCGGTACGCGCGCAACGACGAGTTGGGCACGCCGTTCGGCATCACCATTGACTTTGACAGCGTGAAGGACAAGCTGGTGACGTTGCGCGAGCGCGACCTGACGGTGCAGGTGCGCGGGAGTCTCGAGGACGTGGTGGAGGCGATCTACGCCATCCTCGGCGGCAAGACGTGGGAGGAGGGCACCACCGGGTTGAAGGTGTTTGAGGGCCAGAGCGAGTAGGCGCTGGGGAGAGCCGGCGCCGAGCCCGGGTAGGGGCGCTTGGGGTGGCCAGCGGCTCCATACTTGATGTTCATTAGCAATGGCACGCGGTGCTAGGAGGAGGGCAGCAAGCCGGTGCTGCGGGGGTCGGCCGGTATCGCCGGAGTCGCGGACATGGCCGATAACTCCCCGGCAGCCAGCTGCAAGTCACGGATCTGCAGCTGTAGGCTGAGGATGTAGGCGGTGGCCTCGTCCAACACGGCACCCTTGTTCATGGCGGGGGTGGTGCTGGGCACGAGACCGCGGAGCAGGTCGATCTTGGCGTTGATGTTGGTGCGGTACTTGCGCTCGATCTTGTTGTGCGCCTGCTTCTGGTCGGGCGTGAGGCGCTTGCGCTTCTTGCGGGAGCAGGGGGCCAGCGACGGGACGGCCGAGTCCTGCGGCAGCGACGCAAGCAGGGTGTCCAAGGAGGCCACGAGAACGGGCGGCTCCGTGGCAAACAAGGAGTCGATCAGCGTGAGCAGGCCGATGCTCTCGCTGCGGGGCCGCACCCACTCCTCGGTGTCGAGGAGGTCGGGGTAGTTGACCCAGTCCAGGAGGTTGGGAACCGTGGGAGCGGAGAAGTCCATTGACGGGTGGCCGGGGAGGCCCCGTGTGCCACCTTTATATTGTCCGGCCTCCTTGCTGCAGCGTCTCAGCCCATATGCAGCATTGCATATTCGCAGGCGTCAAAGTCATGTGCCTCCTGCATGGCGAGCCGTCAGTTTATCCGTGGCTGCGGAAAATCGGCTCGGCCCGGAAAAACCGTGTGACCCTTGCAGGAGGTGGTGCCACCGGTGCCGCGTATGCGTTAGCCGTGCACGTCACCAGCCGCCGTCCTCCGCGGTGGGCGCCACGCTCGGCGCACCCGCCACCTGCTGCACAAGGGTGTCTGCGTGCCTGACGAGGTCGCCGGGGAATGCTACGGCGTGGCCGAGAATGCGGAGCTTGTTGCGGAGCGTCGGGAGCGTGCGCTCGAAGTGCGCCACGGCGGCGTCCAGGTTCGAGGTGGCGAGCGACTGCGCGAGGGCCGCGACGGCTGCCGCCTGCCGCCGGAGCAGCGCCGACGCAGCCCACTTTTCCGGGTAGCGTGCGGGCACCTGGGCGGCAAACTCCTCCGCCCAGCCGACAAACACCCAGCGCTGGAAGCCCGTCTGGTAGCCGAACTCCAAGCCCTCGCGGAACTGCGCCGCGGCGCCCTCCGCAAGGCCCTCCGCAAGGCCGGCCTCGTAGAACTCCTGCTCCGGGTCCAACACCTCGGCAAAGAAATCCGGCATGGTGCAGAGTTTTGCGGCGACATGCTGGTGCCTCATCTTGCGCGTGAGATCGTGGCGGTGTTGCAGCGGTTCCCGGCCGACCGGTTGGTCCACCTGGCGCTGTTCAGACAGGCGCAGATTGTGCGGTTCAAGAAGGCAGCGGGCATGCCGTTGACGGCCGAGGAGCTGGCGGTGCCCAAGAAGCGCATCATCGAGATCGTCAAGGAGGTGACGTTCCGCGAGCAGCCGCAGGAGGAGGTGGTGGAGCAGATGACGGTGGAGGGGTGCCGCCGGCAGTTGGCGGCGTTGCAGCGCTTATTGGCGAACGAGGCCGGGGACAAGTACAGGGCCGCAAACGTGTTGGCGACGCCGCAGGGGAACCCGGAGTACTATGCGCGGTTGATGAAGGAGTTGGAGGGCAAGAGCGAGGAGACCTTGGGGAGCGCCATCCGCGTGGTGGTGCGCGGCAAGTAGAGCGGAGTGCGGGGCTGCGGTGCCGGGCGCGGGATGTATATAGTGAACGTGGCGTGGTGGAGTGGTGGAGTGATGGCGCGGCCACGTGCGTGGGCCCGGGTCCGGGCCGCTGCCGGTGTTGCCCGGGCTGCTGCCGCCTGGCCAGGGGCGTGCCTGGCCGGTGCGGGTGCTGGCCGTGCGGCGCCGCGCCCCGGACCCGGCGCCACGCTCTAGATCCAGCGCCGCGCCGCACACACCCCATCCCATCGCATGTCCACTCTCTACATCCGCAACCTCAACGAACGGCCGAGCAGGAACACGGTGCGCGCGGCGCTCGCGGAGGTGTTCCCCCAGGCGCTCGCCATCACCGCCCACAAGAACCTCCGCATGAAGGGCCAGGCGTTTGTGGCCTTTGCGTCGGCCGCCGCCGCCGCCGCTGCCCGCGACGCGCACCAGGGCAGCAGCCTCCTCGGCCGCCCCATGGAGATCCACCTTGCCCGCAGCGAGTCGGACGCGGTGCACACCCAGCAGGGCGACGCCGCTGCGGTTGCCGCGCGCAAGGCGGCCAAGGAGGAGCGGGAGGCGCGGCGCCTGGAGCTCTCGCGCAAACGCAGGCTCGGGCAGATCTCGAGCATCCCCACGTTCAAGAAGCACAAGGGCGACGTGGTGGAGAACCCCCCGCACACGACTCTCCTTCTCAGCAACGTGGAGGCGCTGGCGGAGGAGGTGACGCGGTGGTTTGCGGCGTATCCGTCGTTCGTGGAGGTGCGCATGGTGGCGATCCGCAAGCTTGCGTTTGTGGTGTTTGACAAGCTCGCCGACGCGGTGGCGGCGCACGGCCAGGAGCACGCGGGCGTGACGGTGACGTACGCCAAGGCGTGAACCGCAAACAGTATGATTGTATCTACGCCGCCTCCTCCTTCTTGTCGGTGAGGCTGAAAGACCGCGGCGCCTCGCCCTCGGGCCCGATGAACTGCGGGTCTCTCCACGGCCCAATGTCCAGGAGGTACAAGCCGCCGTCCGCCTCGGGCACCACGCTCTTGCCGCCAAACTTCTCGGGGAGGTTCTCCGCAGGAATCTGCTTGAGCAACTCCTTGGCGTAGCTGCCGCCGAGGATGTGGATCTTCTGCACCGTGACGGGGTCGAGGAAGGGCTTGAACAAGCTGAAGGCAGTCGCGAACCCAAACGGAGCATTAATAAGGTAGAACTTGCCCATCCGCTCCGGGTAGTAGTTCTGGCCAATGTTGCTCGCCTCCTTCACGTAGCCGTACACCTGCAGCGCCAGCAGGATCAGAATGCCCTTGAGGTCCAACACGGTGCACAGCGTCTCGATGAGCGAGCCGTGCGCACGCAGGCACGCCGGGAGCCGGTGCACCACAAACTGCTCGTACTCCCACACAAGGTTCTTGATCATGCGCTCCTGCAGCGTGATCTTGTACATTTCCAGGATCTTGACGCGGCCAAGCTCCTCAAAGTACACGGGCCGCCCGTCCTTGTCCGTCTTGTGGTAGTACGTGGGGTAGAGCTTCGCCACCAACGGCTTCTCGTCGTAGTGGAAGTCCTGGAGGATGGTGTCGACCCCGGCCTCCTTGCGCCACTTCTCGCACGCCTCGAACATGTCGAGCGCCTTCTGCACGTCGAACTTGCGCGCACGGAGGAACCGGAGCATCAGCGCCGTGTCGAGCCGCGCCGTGTAGCCCTTGTCCGCAAGCAACTTGGCAAGCGTCTCCGCCGCCGCCTCCTGCTCCGGCGTGAGGTTCCCGGGGTACCCGGTCGCGCCGGGGTCCGCCACCTCGTTCGGGTACAGAGCGATAATCTCCTGTTCGGTGGCCATGATGAGGAAGGAGTGGACACCACAGCACAACAAAATGCGGTGTGGTGTGTGCAGGACGGCGGCGCACGGAATGCGATGCGCCGAGCGGGCGTGGGCGGCGTGGGCGGCGTGCATTGCGGGAGCGCCGGGATCTAGGGGAGCGCCGGGGCGGGGAGAGGGCTGCGGCTGCCTACTCATTGATGCGTGCGCCGGGAACCTGGCGGTGGAGACGGCGGCGCTCGTCGGGGGTGAGGAGCGGCGTGGGGAACGACTTTTTGATCGTGAGCCGGGCCAACGGCGGCCAGCTGTGGTTCTCGGGGATCGCAAAGTCGTTCAAGTCCACGTCCAACAGCCGGAGCGAGGACGGCAAGCCCCACTTGGCAATGTCGGTGATGCCGCACCCGCTCAACCGCAACTGGTGGAGGAGCGGCGGGAAGGAAAAGGCGCGGGGCGGCGGCACCACCTCGTCGTTGCGGCTCAAGTCGAGCGAGCGGAGGCCCGCCGGGTACTGCACCGGCACGCGCTGCAACCGCCGGGGCACCCACCAGGCGCCCGTCATCCACGGGTTGCGCACGTGGCAGTTGGACATTTGCAAGTGCCGGAGCAGTCCGGGGAAGCGGGCGTCGTCGAGCACCAACTCGGTCGCGTGCCTGAAGCAGAGACTGCGGAGGGCGTCGGGGAAATGGAGCCTGTCCAAGTAGAGCACGGGGACCAGGTCGAACTCAAGGCGCGCCAAGTGTTTGAGGTGGCGGAGGCTGGTGGGCTGCGCGAACGGATCGTGCTTCCGCGGGAGCTTTCCGACGGTGCAGTTCTCCCGGATCTCCAACAGCACAAGGTGTGGCGGGAGGGTGGCGGCGTCAAACCGGTAGCTCGGCACGCGGTACTGCAACACGAGGTGCCGCATCAGAGCAAACAGCCGGAGGTCGGGGAGTGCCGCTGCGGTGTAGACCCGCAATGTCATGTGCTGGAGGTTGGGCGGCGCGGGAATGCCCATTGCGCTCAACGGCTGTTCCCACGTGAGCTTCAAGCTGGTGAGGTGCTCCATGCGGCCGAGCCGGGACACCACCGAGCCGGCCATGGCCGACTCCAAGTCGAGCAGAACGAGGCGGGGGAGATCCCACACCTGCGGTGGGATGAGCCGCTCCTTGCCAGCCACCTCGACGTCGACATGGGGCGGGATTTTGGCGGCCTCGAGCGACAACGGAAACGTCAACCTGAGCGACTTGAGCTGTGGGAGCCAGTGGTTGACAATCAGGAGAGGTAGATGGGCGCTCCACCGCCCGAAGCCGGGCTCGTCGTGCACAACAAGCCGGCGGCACCAGGGCAAGGTGCAGCCGGTGTAGTCCTGTGTGCCGAGCCCCAAGTTGACGGTGGCCTCGTCGCGGGCAGCGGAGAGGCAGACGGGGCTCTGCGGCGCGGCGTGGTCCCCGTACACCAACATGTTGTGCTGCAACAGCGGCGAGAAGCGCTGGATGGCGGCAGCCGAGATCCGAATGGGGGTGTTGCCGGCGCGGAACGAGGAGCGCGGCGTCTCGAACTCCAACACCTCGAGGCCGGTGGGGAGTGTGTGGACAAAGTCCGAGGCGTCAAAGTCGGGGCCGGCCGAGATCCGCAACACCCGGACGTTTGCGGGGATGGCGGGGAAGCTGGTGGGGTGGATGCCGTCCGAGATGATTTCCAAGTGGCGCAACGACGCGGGGAAGCCGTCGTTGTCGGGCACGCTGGTGATGTGGACGCCGAACCGGACCTTGAGCGAACGCAAGGTGCCCGGGAAGGAGACGCGGGTGAACAGGGGAAGCTGCTGGTTGCGGCTGCCGTCGGGGATCCACAACAGGAGGTGGGTGAGGTGGAGCGCGTGGAAGTGGGGCGTGGCCTGCGACCAGTGCGTGTCGCGGCCGTCGCGGATGTCAAACTCGAACGCAACGCGCCGCGCGTGTGCGGTGATGTAGGCACGCCACTGGGGGGTCATGAAGGTGGCGTCGCGCTGGACACACCACGCGGCATACACGAGGCGGTGGATGCGGTACGGCGGCGGCGTGTTGTGCCGAACCATGCTGGCAAAGTCGTGGTTGGAGATGCGGTAGAACATGCCCGCATCCGCCGAGTCCCGGGCGTACCCGGTGTTGTTGCTTACGCGGACCCACCGCCACTGCCGGCAGAGCGCGAGCTCGCGGAGCTCGGGGTCGGCGCTGCGTGTTGCGGGGAGCGTGATCGCGATCGGGAGAACGTCGAGGATGCGGGCGATGACGAGGTCCGGGAGCGTGTGGAGAGACTCGAGGATGTCGCGGGGTGCGGCCGGCGCGGCTGGCACCACCGGGGGCGCGGCTGGCGCTGTCACGGACATGGCGGGGAGAGTGGTGTGGGGAAAACGGTCACGGCTCGGAGATGAGCCCGGAGGTGGTCATGTGACCGGGGGAGCCGTCGCGGGCGGCGGGCCGAGCGGCTGCTGGGCGCGGCGTGTGGCTGCTGGGCACGGCGTGTGGCTGCTGGGCGCGGCGGGCAGCCTGGTCATGCCCCTGGCTCCTGGGCGCGCCGCGCCCCACGCCAGCCGCTAGCGCGCGCCGGCAGGGAATGCAGCCGCGCTCGCCACAACCGCGGCGTCCGCACGGGCGCCTGTCGTCCCGGGAACGCCGGCCACAACGCCCGCGCAGTAAGGACCTCGACGTGTCTGCTGGGGGCGGCAATCCCCGTCGGCCGAGGAGTCGCATCGGCCGTGCGGCCGGCCGCGGCGCCTGAGGTTGCAAGCCTCCGCGCGGATGCGGGGTGCATGCGGCGCCCAGGCCTCGCCTGCCGCTTGCGGACTATCGGCGTCCCAATGCGACTCCGCGGGCAGCCGCCTGTGATCCCGTGCGGCCGGCAGTCGGCTCCCTGCTCGCATGCCTGGCGCTGGCGCGGTCGCGGGCGGCGCCAAACGCCCGTCGCGGGTCGGTCCAGCGCCGCTCGGCACCCCCAGGCTCTCGACGCCCGTTCTGGTTCCGTCCTGAGCGGCGGTTCGTCGCACGGCGCCTAGTGCGCGGTGCAGACGCTGTCAAAGCCAACACCCCCGCCCGCGGCACCCCGCACGGCCGCGGCAGCTGGCATGTGCCGACCGAGCCGCAGCCCGCCAGCAGCGCCGTTCCGGGCACGGCAGCGCACCAGCGCGCCAGCCGTGTGGTATAAAGCACGGCCGTGCAGCCCCTGCTCGGCCTCCATGAAGCTCGCTCTTGCCCTCGCTCTCGTGACTGTGGCGGCCGCAGCCCCCACCGCCACGCTCGCCAACGGCGACACCATCACCGGAGTCAACAAGATTGTCAACGAGGCGTTTCTCGGGATTCCGTTTGCCGAGCCGCCGGTCGGCAGTCTCCGCTTCAGGCCGCCGGTGCCGTACACGGCGTCGCTCAATGGCCAGACGTTCGGGCTGCACGGTCCCGCGTGCATGCAGATGAACCCGTTGGCTGCCTTTGAGGACACGCTTCCCAAGGCGGCGCTCGACTTGGTGCTCCAGTCCAGGGTCTTCCAGGCGGTGCTCCCGAACAACGAGGACTGTCTCACCATCAACGTGGTGCGGCCGCCGGGCACCCGGGCGGGTGCCAAGCTCCCGGTGATGGTGTGGATCTTTGGCGGTGGGTTCGAGCTTGGCGGCTCGGGTCTCTTTCCCGGTGACCAGATGGTGGCCAAGAGCGTGCTCATGGGCAAGCCCGTCATCCATGTGAGCATGAACTACCGCGTGGCACTGTGGGGCTTCTTGGCGGGCCCGGATATCCAGGCCGAGGGGAGCGGCAATGCCGGTCTCCACGACCAGCACTTGGCGTTGGAGTGGGTGGCGGACAACATTGTGGGGTTTGGCGGCGACCCGTCCAAGGTGACCATCTACGGTGAGCTGGCGGGCAGCATGTCCGTGTTCTGCCAGTTAATCTGGAAGGGCGGCGACAACACGTACAAGGGCAAGCCGCTCTTCCGCGCCGCCATCATGCAGCTGGGCGCAATGGTGCCGCTGGACCCGGTTGACGGGGCATACGGCACGCAGATCTACGACGCGTTTGTGGCGTCGGCGGGGTGCGCCAGCGCCAGCGACAAGCTCGCGTGCTTGCGCAGTGTGCTGAGCGACAAGACGTACGAGGCAACCAGCGACACGCCCGGGGTGTTGGCATACCCGTCGTTGCGGTTGCTGTATCTCCCGCGGCCCGATGGCGTGTACATCCAGGAGGACATGTACAAGATGGTGCGCGAGGGCAAGTACGCCAGGGTGCCGGTGATCATCGGCGACCAGAACGACGAGGGCACGTTGTTTGGGCTCCTGCTGTTGAACGTGACGACCGACGCGCAGGCGCGGCAGTACCTCAAGGAGCTGTTCATCCACGCAAGCGACGCGGAGATCGACACGTTGATGGCAGCGTACCCGAGCGACATTACCCAGGGGCTGCCGTTTGACAGCGGCATCTTCAACGCCATCACGCCGCAGTACAAGCGGATCCTGGCGGTGCTCGGGGATCTTGCGTTCACGCTTGCGCGGCGCTACTTCCTCGACCACTACCAGGGCGGGGCCAAGTGGCTGTTCCTCCTGAAGCAGCTTCTGGGAGTGCCGGTGCTTGGCACGTTCCACGCGAACGACATCATCTGGCAGTGCTTCTTGCCCGGCACGGGCAGCTTCATCTACAACAACGCGTTCATTGCGTTTGCAAACGACTTGGACCCGAACACGGCGGGGTTGTGGACCCGCTGGCCCAGGTACACGCTGAGTCTGCAGGCAGGCAACAACTTGATGCAGATCAACGCGTTGGGGTTGTACACGGGCAAGGACAGCTTCCGCCAGGCCAGCTTCGACGCGTTGTTTGCCAACCCGGCCCTGTTCTTTGTGTAGGAATGAATGCTGAAGCGCGCCGGCGTGGCCACGCAGAACCGCGGCCCGAGCGCAGGTGCACGATGCCATGGCGTGATCTGACGCAGCAGGGGGCAACGGTGCCGTGCGGCCTGCGGTGTCTGCAGGGCGGGGCTCTGGAATCCCGGCGCATGCTGTGGTTGGTGGATCTCGATCTGCATGCGTCTACATGCGCCGTGGGCGTCGGAATATCGCCCCACGCGACACCTGTCGTAGGCGGAGCGGTGTCCCCCGCTCGGAATGGGTGGGGGGCAGACAATGGCCCTGCGACGCGCATTCCGTGCGGAGCGCGGGGCTGGCCGCGGCGGCGTTTGCCGAGTTTCTTGCGTGGCCGTTTCATGCGGCGTAATCTGCGCTTGTCGTGTTGCCCAACCCCACAACGGCCGTCGGGGGCTGCAAGACGTGGAAACGGGTATCGCGGCCGCAACAGCCGCAGTCCCCGCCCGCAGCCCCTGGGCCGGCCCCTACAGCTTGGCGGCTCGGCAGCGCGGCGACCGGCGACCGGCGACCGGCGACCGGCGACCGGCCTCCCGCCACGTGATCTTGCGATGAGGCATCTTTTCTCTGCTTGCATGGCTCGCACGGTCCAGGCGCTTGTCCGCGGGTTTGGCACGACGGCGCGGCGGTGCAACCGGGTGTTCATCAACCGGCTTGCGGTGAATGCGATTCCCGGTCCCGACGGGTTCAACCGCGCGACGCTCCAGCCCGTGGCGGTGTCGCTCGCGATGGAGACGGACTTTTCGCAGGCGTCCGCGGGCGACGACTTGAGCCACTCCATCAACTACGCGGTTGTGAGCCGGGCGGTGGGGGCGCACTTCCGGCAGAACGAGCGGCGGGACTTTGGCGGTTTGGCGGGCGTGGGCGCGGCGGCTGCGGCGATTGCGTTGGACCCGGCGCAGGGCGGCCACGCCGAGCAGGTGACGGCCACGGTGGAGGGGGCACGGAACGAGATTCTCGCGGAGCGGTCGTGGGCACGGGTGGTGCGGCCAGCGGGCGAGGCGCCCGATGTGGTTGGGTTGGAGGGAATCCGCATGCGGACGCTTATCGGGGTGTTCCCGTTCGAGCGCGAGCGCAAGCAGCTGGTGACGGTGGACGTGGAGTTGGCGGTGGCGCCCGGCGTGGCCGTGGACACGCACGCGGTGGCGGCGGCGGTGGTGGAGTACGTGGAGCGACTGGAGTTCCAGACGGTGGAGGCGTTGGTGGGGGAGGTGGCGCGGGTGGTGCGCGAGACACAGCCGCAGGTGGCGAGCACAAGCGCCAAGGTGTTGAAGTTGAACGCGATTGCAATGGCAGACAGCGTGGGAGTGGGGGTGGAGCGGCGCGGCAAGGAGGGGGCGAGCTTCGCGGCGGCCACCGCCCCCGTGGCCACCACGCCCGTCGGGTTCACGCCGGATGAGGACGTGGTGTGCTTTGTTGCCGTGGGGTCGAACGTTGGCGACAGTGTGGGACACATTGCGGCGGCGGCGGACATGTTGCGGGGGCGCGGGGTGGCGGTGGAGGCGACGTCGCTGTTGTACGTGCTGCTGCCGATGTACTACCAGGACCAGCCGGACTTTGTGAACGGGGTGTTCCGTGCCACGACACGGCTCTCGCCGGAGGGGCTTCTCGAGGCGCTCCAGCTGGTGGAGAGGGATCTCCACCGCGTCAAGACGATTGAGAAGGGCCCGCGGCTGATTGACTTGGACATTGTGCTCTACGGAGCGCACCGGGTGGATGCGCCGCACCTCCAGATCCCGCACGTGGGGATGCTTGAGCGGACGTTTGTTATGGAGCCACTTTGCGAGTTGGTGGACGCGGCGGCCACGCACCCGGGCACGGCGGAGACGCTCCACTCGCACCTCCGGCAGTTGGAGCAGCAGGGGGTGGACACAGCCAAGCAGGCGCTGCAGGCGTTGGAGCGGCTTGTGCCGGGGCCGCACGGACGGGCGCTCCGGCTCGGGGCGCGGACGTGGGTGATGGGAGTGGTGAACACGACACCGGATCTGTTCAGCGACGGCGGGAGCTTGCGGGGGGTGGAGGAGGCGGTGGCGCGGTGCGCGCAGATGGTGCACGAGGGGGCGGACATTGTCGACATTGGTGGGGCGAGCACGCGGCCGGGATCGGTGCCCCCGTCGGAGGCGGAGGAGATGGCACGGGTGGTGCCGGTGGTGGAGGCGGTGCGGCGGCACGCCGACGCGCGGGTACGGGGGGTGTTGCTTCTGGTGGACACGTACCGCCTGGGCGTGGCGGTGGCGGCGGTGGCGGCGGGCGCGGACATTGTGAACGACGTGACCGGGGGCCGTGGCGACGCGGGGATGTTGGCGGCGGTGGCGGGGCTGGGGGCGGTGTACGTGGCGTGCCACTCGCGCGGGGACACGGCGGGGGGCGACGCACACGCAGACTACACGGCGGGGGCGGTGGTGCGGGAGGACGAGGAGGTGTGCGGGGCGCCGGTGGTGGTGCAGGTGGCGCGGGAGTTGGCGGCGACGTGCGCGCGGGCGGTGGCGGCGGGGGTGCCGCGGTGGAAGGTGGTGGCGGACCCGAACTTTGGGTTCGCCAAGACGACGGAGCAGAACTACGAGTTGCTTGGCGGGTTGCGGGCGCTTCGGGGGTACCGCTGCGCGGCGGGGGGGCTTGCGGGGTTGCCGCTTCTCGTGGGCATGTCGCGGAAGCGGTTCATCGGGGACGCGGTGGGGGAGGCGGAGCCGCGGGAGCGGGACTTTGGGCTGTGCGCGGCGGCGGTGTGCGCGGCGGCGGCGGGCGCGGACGTGGTGCGGGTGCACGCGGTGCGGGGGACGGTCCAGAGCGTCCGCGTGGCCGACCGGGTGGTGCGCGCAGGGCGCGGCGGAGATAGCGGCGGCGCGCCGTGACGTCACCGCGGGTTCGGTCTGTGCGGTGTAGACGCGGGGTGCATGCACGGGGCTGCGGACCACCACACGGCGGGTGTGGCGGGGTGTCCTGCACAGAGCACGCGGACGCGAATCGGGGCGGGCGGAGCCGGCGGCACGGGCGGCAGGGCGGCACGGGCGCGGCACGGGCGCGGCACGGGCCGTTGCGGCGCGGCGTCGCCAGGGCCCGGCCGGGTGCCGTGGTTACCAGGCAGGCGAATGCACGGGTCGGGAAAAAAAAGCATAAGGCGTCCGAATCGGGGCCCAGCGGCTGTTTCGGGCGCGGCGGCCGCGTCGGGCCCTGTGGCCGGCGGGGCGGCTGGACTGAGGCGGCGCGGACGCGGGCAGGGTGCCGACGCGGGGGCTGACGGGGCCTGTGGTTGCCACAGGGCGGACGGCCCGCTGAAACACGGGCGGGAGATGGGGGATCGGCGGGCGGTACTGTCGGCGATTGTCGGCGCCGACCCCGCCAGTTTGAAGGGGCCGTGCTGCGGCGCAGCGGCAGACGGACGGGGGAATGTGTTTGAAATGGGGGCGGCGGCTCATTGTGCGATTATGCGCTGTGTGCGCAAGCGAATGTGGGCGTTGAGGGAGGTTGCATTTCTGGAGCCGGCGAGGAATGTGGCCCAGACGGGCACGGCGTCTACGCGAGGCTCGCCTGCCACCTGGTTACCGAAGCGCCGCGCTCGCGAGACCCGCGGTGGTTACTGCCGGGCCCGCGTGCCTGCGCCCGGTGCACCGTCCTCGCGCCGGCGGCGCCTGTGGGGCGGCTCCCGACGCACGCCGACGCACCCTGATGCAGCCTCCTGCAGCGAATGTCAGGGGCGGCCAGGGGAGGAACTTTAAGCCGCCGCGCCGCCGCCGGCACCTCAGGTGCTGCGGGCGGGTGCGAGAGGCGGCATGTCCAGAGGGAGCATCCTCTATGGCGATCCGCGGCCCCCTGCCGGGCAGCGCTGTGGCGGCGCGGGCCGGGCGCCGGTGCGGCGGGTGCGGCCCGGCCAGTCCGC
>JAJMSD010000107.1:0-31653 GCA_030558265.1 [Candida] pseudocylindracea
AAGGTGATCCAGGCGGGCAAGTTCGACAACAAGCTGACGGCGGCGGAGCAGGAGGAGTTTTTGCGGCGGTTGCTCGAGGCAGAACAGGAACACGCCGAGGAGGAGGACGGCGAGGTGGACGACGACGAGCTCAACGACATTCTCGCGCGCAACGAGAGCGAGAAGGGCGTGTTTGAGGGGTTGGACCGCGACCGCGCAGTGGCGGCGGACATGGTGGCGCGCAAGCAGGGGGCACCGCCGCAGCCGCGGTTGATGACGTTGGCAGAGCTTCCGCCCGTGTTCCACGAGGACATTGGCGCCAAGTTGGAGAGCCAGCGCACGGACGTGGGGCGGCACCGCGAGCGCAAGCGGGTGTACTACTCGGACGGGTTGACGGACGAGCAGTGGCTCGAGGCGGTGGACCAGGACGCGGAGGCGTTGGACCGTGCGGTGAAGCGCGCGCGCGCGGACACAGAGACGCCCGACAGCGAGGTGGCGTCGCCGAAGCTGCAGACCCCGGAGCTCACGGAGTTCACGCAGACGGGGCTCGACCTCTTGGCCACGTTGGAGAGGGCCACCGACGACGAGGGCAACGCCATGTCGGAGATCTTTGCGGCGTTGCCGTCGCGCGCCGAGTACCCAGACTACTACCAGGTGATTCCGCACCCGGTGCTGCTTTCGACGGTGCGGCGCGGGCTCAAGCGGGGGAAGTTTGGCAGCATGGACGACGTCGTGGCGGAGCTCCGCACCATGTTTGCCAACGCGCGCATCTACAACGAGGAGGGCAGCTGGGTGTACACCTACGCCGACGCGTTGGAGGCCGTGATGGACGAGGCGGTGTAACCACAGAACATAAATACGCAATCTACTGGCCAAACACGTCGGCAAGGAACGCCTCCTCCTCGGCGGTGTGCACCTTCTTGGAGCCGGCAGCCACGCTGGCGCTGGGGTCGCGGCCCGCGTATCTCGCGGTGAGGCCCAAGCCCGCCTCCTCGACGGTGGTTGCCAAGCGCGGCAGCACGTACGCGTACGCACCCATGTTCAACGGCTCCTCCTGGCACCACACCAAGTCGGTCAAGTTGGGGTACAGCTTGAGGGTGTCTCTCAACTGCGCGAACGGGAAGGGGTGGAGCTGCTCCACCTTGACGATCGCCGTGTCCGTGTTGCCGATGGTGGCCCGCTTCTTGTGCAACGCGGTGAACACCTGGCCCGAGCACAAGACGACGCGCTTGATGTCCTCCTTGGCGCCAATCAGCTTGCCCACCTCGGCGTCGTCAATGATCCACTGGAAGTGGCTCTCGCCGGTGAACTCGCTGAGCAGCGAGCGCGCGAGCGGGTGGCGGAGAAGCGACTTGGAGAAGAAGAGCACCAACGGCTTGCGGAACTGGCGGTGCATCTGGCGGCGGAGAAGGTGGAAGAGGTTCGCAGGCGTCGTGGGGTACGCCACCTGCATGTTGCAGTCCTGGTGCTGGCGGTCCAAGGCGGCCTCCGACGGGAAGTAGCGCTGGTCCTCATTGCACATCTGGAGGTAGCGCTCAAGGCGACCGGACGAGTGCTCCGGGCCCTGGCCGTCGTAGCCGTGCGGGAGCGAGAGCACAAGGCCAGAGCGCTGCTTCCACTTGCTCTCGCCACCGGAAATGAACTGGTCCACAATCACCTGCGCCGTGTTGGCAAAGTCGCCAAACTGCGCCTCCCACATGACAAGCGCGTCCGGCAGCGTGAGCGAGTAGCCGTACTCAAAGCCCATCACACCGTACTCGCTGAGCGACAGGTTCAGGATGGCGAAGTCCGCCTGGTCCTTGTCGAGATGCTTGAGCGGCGTGTACGTTGCCTCGCTGTGCTGGTCGTGCAACACCGCGTGGCGCTGCGAGAAGGTGCCGCGCTCCACGTCCTGGCCAGACACACGCACGTGGTAGCCCTCGAGCGCGAGCGAGCCAAACGCAAGCGCCTCGCCGGTGGACCAGTCGATGCCCTCGCCCGAGTCCGTGCTCTTCTGGCGCGCGCCGAGAATCCGCTTGAGGTTGCGGTGCACATCAAACCCCTCGGGCCACAGCAGGATGGTCGAGCCAATGTGCTTGAGCGTGGTCTCGTCCACCGCCGTGGGGAGGTGCGGGAGCACTTCCGTGGCAAGCTCCTTGGGCAGCTTGAAGCCCTCCCACGGCGTCGTGAGCCACTCGCGCAGCGTCGGCACGTACGTCGCAGCCTTCAGGAACAGGTCCTCAAGCAAACCCCACACCCACTTCTTGTGCTCGTCAATGTCGCCCTTGGAGAAGGACGCCTCGTCAAGGAGCTTCTGCAGGTAGATGTCGATCACGCTCTCCTTCTCAGCAATCTTCTGGTACATCAACGGCTGCGTGAACGCCGGCTGGTCCGTCTCGTTGTGGCCGTGCTTGCGGTAGCCCACAAGGTCGATGATCACGTCCGCGTGGAAGTGCGCGCGGTAGTCGGCCGCGAGGTTCATGATGAACACCACCGCCTCGACGTCGTCCGCGTTCACGTGGAAGATGGGCGCGTTGATCGACTTGGCAATGTCCAGCGGGTACGGCGTCAGGCGCGCAAAGCGCGGGTCAGTCGTGAACCCGATCTGGTTGTTCACAATGATGTGGATCGTGCCGCCGGTGGCATATGCCGGGAGCAGCGTGAAGCCCATCGTCTCGTACACCACACCCTGGCCGGCAAACGCCGCGTCGCCGTGGAGCAACACGCCGAGCGCCTTCAGGAACGTGCCCACGTCGCCCTTGTAGTGCTGGATGGCGCGCGTGCGGCCGAGCACCACGGGGTCCTCGGCCTCGAGGTGCGACGGGTTTGCCACGAGCGAGAGGTTCACCGTCTTGCCGGAGGTGGTCGGACGCGCGTAGTTCATGCCGAGGTGGTACTTGACATCGCCGCTGCCCTCGTCCACGTCCTTGGAGCCCGTGAACTCCGAGAAGATGCTCTCGTTGGGCTTGCGCACCACGTTCAGCAACATGTTGAGCCGGCCACGGTGGGGCATGCCAATCACAACGTCCTCCACGCCGTACTCCACCAGGCGGTCGATCAACGCCTTCATGCCCACCACCACCAGCTCGGCGCCCTCAAGACCGAAGCGCTTGTCGTTGGCAAACTTGGTCGCGAGGAACGTCTCAAACGACGTGGCCCACACCACGCGGTCGAGGATCTGGCGCTTCTCCTCCACGTTGAACCCGTACGGCTTCGGGATCTCGACGCGCTCGCGGAGCCAGTCGCAGCGCTCGCGCAGGGGAATGTGCACGTACTCGATGCCGTACGACAGGCAGTACACCTTCTCGCACGTCGCCACCACCTCGCGCAACGTCATGCTCTTGCGGCTGTCCGTGATGAAGCGGGGGAGGATGCCGGGCCCGAGCGTGATCTCCTTGTCGAGGTCTGCCTCGGTGAAGCCGTAGTGCTCGAGCTTGAGCTCCTTGGGGAGCTGGTCGACGTGCACCTCGCCAAACGAAATGCCCAACGGGTCGATGTGCGCCTTCTGGTGGCCGCGCACCTGGTAGGCGCGCACGAGAAGCTGCACCTTGAGGTGCAGGATCACGTCCTCCTTGATCGGCTCGGCGCCGGGCTGGAAGTTGGGCGCCGCCAGACCGAGCACCTGGAGACCAGGCGGCGGCGTGAACGCCAGGGCCGGCGAGGCCCCGCCCTCGATCGCCTTGAAGTACGCGTTCCACAGCGCGTGCACCGACGCGGGGTCGTGGCGCCAGCTCTCGTACATCTCGTCGATGTACGCCAGGTTCTGCGTCAGGAGAAACAGGTCGGTGGCAAGAAGACGTTTGGGCACCCGCACGGCCGGCACCGCGCGGAGCCGCTTCGAAAGCAATTGCGTGGCTCTCAACATGGGAAGAGCGGAGTGGGGTAGAGGGGGGTGCGGCTGGATGCAGGCAAAACCGAGCTCCGACGAATGCGCGGTTTTGATTGGACGCTCGAAAGTCCGACGGGTTGACGTGAGCCTGTGCGGGAGATCCGGCGCGGGCGGGCCGGCGGCTCCGCGGCTTAAGTAGGGACGTGTTCCGGGCGCTCCGGGCGGCGCCGCGTGCAGCAGTGTCCCGGAACCCCGGGGCTGTCGGGCGGGAGGATGACACATTCCCGGGGCGCCGTGCGGGGCACGTGCCTGCCGGGGCGGGCCGCGGGTGCGGCCGTCACTCGCGCCCGCGCCCGCCGCGCAGGCCACGGTCCCGCGGCGGCCCTGCCGACCCTACGTGCGGCCCGGGCTCGCGCCGCGCCACCAATCACGACGCCCCCCACATTCTCATCGGTTTTTTCCAGCACACCTTTTCCCATGAGCTTGCTGGACCTGACGCTGAGCTTTGTGGTGCGCAACAAGACGGCCATCGTGACGGCGCTCGCGGTGGCGGGCGTGGCGGCCGGGGCCTACGTGTACCTCCTGCAGCCGCCGCCGCCGCCGCCGTCGGGTGACGCGCCGCGCAAGAAGAAGCGCGGTGGCGACGTGCCGCCGCCTGCGTCGGCCGCCGCCGAGTACCCGTTCCCGGTGGACGCGAATGGCGCACCGGCGCTCACGGAGGAGGGTATTGCGTCGCTTGACGATGCCACCAAGGAGCTGTGGGCGCTCGCGTTGAAGGAGGCGGGCAACGCCGTGTTTAAGCGCAAGGAGTTTGCCAAGGCGGTGCCGTTCTACCTGGCGGCGCTCCAGCTCAAGGCGGACCCGGTGTTTTTGCTGAACCGCTCGGCGTGCTACGCGGGGCTCGGCGACCACAAGAAGGTGATCGAGGACACGCTGGCGGCGTTGGAGCTCCAGCCGGAGTACGTCAAGTGCCTCTTGAGACGTGCGGCGTCGTACGAGGCGCTTGAGCGCTACCCGGAGGCGATGATGGACCTCACGGCGGTGACGGTGTACGGCGGATTCAACAACCAGGCGGTCGAGAAGACGCTCGAGCGCGTGCTCAAGAAGCACAGCGTGAAGGTGGTGGAGCGGCAGATGGCGGAGCGCGTGCCGCTGCTCCCGTCCGCGCTGGCGATCACGTCCTTCTTTGGTGCGTTCACGCCCGAGACGGCGCTCGAGGCGGAGTTGGCGGGCGCGGCGGCGGGCTCGGGCGACGCCTACCTCGCGGCGGGCTTGACGGCGTTGGAGTTGAACACGCCCGAGGGCTACGAGGAGGCGGACACGGCGTTTGCGCAGGCGGTGGCGGCGTACAAGACGGAGGCGGGCCCGGAGCCGTCGCACCACGCGGTGGCGCTTGAGTACTCTGGGGCGATGCGCTTCCTCAAGCTGGACCCGCTCCATGCGTTGGAGGAGATCGACGCGCTGCTCGCGCTCCACGCGCGGCCGCGTGCCTACGTGTTCAAGGCGCTCATTTCGGCCGACAAGGCGAACTTCGAGGAGGCGGTGGCAAACTTTGACGAGGCGGCGCGCGCGGACCCGTCCTCGCCGGACATCTACTACCACCGCGGGCAGATGTTCTACCTTATTGGCGAGCTCGACCAGGCGGCGGAGCTGTTCGAGAAGGCCAAGGAGCTCAACCCGAAGAACGTGTACGCGCACATCCAGCTTGCGTGCATTGCGTACCGCAACCAGGACATTGAGGGCGCGGAGGCCAAGTTTGCCCAGGCCCGTGCGCTCTTCCCGACGCTGCCGGAGGTGCCGAACTACTACGGCGAGATTCTCGCGGACCGCGGCGACGTGGCGGGGGCGATCAAGCAGTTCGACACGGCGCTGCGGCTCCAGAAGGCGCTCCCGACGTTCACGGTGGGTGCCGTGCCGTTGGTGAACGTGGCGACGCTTGTGCTGCGCGAGGGCAAGGTGGACGAGGCGATTGCCTTGTTGGAGCAGGCAACGGAGTTGGACCCGAAGCTGGAGCTTGCGCGGATCCTGCTTGCGCAGCTCATGTTGCAGGTGGACAAGGTGGAGGAGGCGGTGCGGCTCTTCGAGGAGCTGCTGGTGCTTGCGCGCAGCATGGAGGAGAAGGTGCAGGCGACGCTGTTTGCGGAGGCGGCCAAGATGCAGTTGAAGATCAAGGAGGACCCGCGCCTCCTGAGCAAGTTGGCGCAGTTGATGGCGGAGGCCCAGGCGGGCGTGCAGGGCGTGCAGGGCGTGCAGCCGGGGGTCTAGCGAATGTACATATGTGCAGCGGTGGGGGCGGCGCCGCGGCCCGGCACACCGCGGGCGTTGCGGGTCACGCACGGACGCCGCGGTGCACGGCGCTGCCTGTGAAAAGTTTGTCCTCCCGGCGTGCCGGTGCAGGGTTGTGCATGCGTCTGCAGGGGAAACGGCTGCTCGGCGAAACCCGAGGCGCCGCCGGCAGGACCGAGTGACCGCCGCGCTGGCTTAAAAGGGCCGGCGCTGCCGGGGCCGGTGTGCCATGCAGTCTCCCCTCAACAAGCAGACCACCAAGGTCGTGTCCGCGGCCGTTGTCTACGCCGTGTCCTTGGCGTACATCATCTTTGTCTAGCGGCCCGTGTCGCGCCACGCCCTGGAGCCGCGTCTCGCCGCCGTGCATCCCGCAACACCCCACAGCACCCCACCAGCATCTCATTAATACACGCCTCTCAGGTCGTCCCGGCCCGCCGCCCGCTGCTCGCATCGCCGCGCCGTCCCACTCCGCCTCATGCCTCCTCGCTAGCCCACTGGTTGAACACCGGCGACAGCGCCTGGATGCTCTCCACCTCCACGCTATCCTCGGTCGACTCGGCGCGCGGAATCTCCGGAAGCAGGAACGACTCGTCGCGTCCCGGCGTGGCCGTGTTGTGCGGCGTCAACGTGTGCGTGCTCGTCTCCTCCTCCAAGCTCCCCACCTGGGGAAGCCCCGTCTCCACCGCCGCGTCCGCCCCAAACGGATCCGGACACCCGGCCAAGAGGTCATCCAAGCCTCCGCCGGACCAGCCCTTGCGCGCAATGCCCTCGAAGATCTCCACCTCCGCCCGCACCACCGCGCCGGCGTGCGCGAGCACGCGCTTGGCGACCGCCTCCAGCAGCTCATAGGTCGTGACGTAGTAGCCCTGCTTCAACCGCTCGATGTCGTCCAACTGCGACGTGAGGCCCTGTAGTGACTGGCGGTACTGCCGGAGGTCGCGCCGCCGGCTCCGTAGTTCCTTCAGGTTGGCCTGCTCGCTCGCCCGCAACTGCCGGCTCCGCGTGCGGATCTCTGTCTTGTAGTGCGCCTCGTTCTCGCTCGCCTCCTGCTCAAACAGCGCCACCTCGTCCGCCACCGGCACCTCGAAGCTCGCGTGGATGCTCTGCGCCAAGATCTGCTGGTGGTTCGCCACAAGCTGGTGGAGCCCGCCTGCCAGCATCAAGCCCTCCCCGGCCGCGCCCGTGCCCTTGCACTTGGCCACCACCTCCAACGCCGCCCCAAAGTCGGCCGCCGCAGTCGCCGCCGCCGCCAACGCCTGGCGGTACGCCGCCGCGCACCGCACCGCGTGGTTGTACGCGCGCACATTGTGCTGGATGTCGGCCGCGGTGACGATCTGCGGGAGCGGGAGGTTCGGCGGCGAGAAGGTGGTGAAGGTGTTGAGCGTGGACGGCAGCGTGTGCACCGAGCTGCGCGCGGTGCGCGTGGGCGTCGCCGGCGCGTTCCCGTTCACAAACAGGTAGAACTCGGAGAGATGCGGCGGCACCTCCGGCGGCCCCGCCGCCGGTCCGTCCGCGCGGGCCTCGCCCGTGCGCTGCTGCTCGCCCGGGTACAGCATAAACACGGATAATCGAAAAGCGATCGTTGCTCTTCCACTTTTCACCATGAACGCGGCCGTGCGCTCCACCGTCAAGCACCCGTTCCTGCGCAAGACGTACCTTGCGGACGTGTACACGCGCTTGTTGCGCAAGCCCGTCATGTTGTTTGTGCACCACAACAACCTCACCAAGGCGGACGACGCGGCGTTCCGGCAGCAGCTCAAGCAGAGCGGCGCCACGCTCCACCTCATCCAGAACAAGTTGTTTCTCGCCATGTTGCGGGCCGAGGGCGAGGCCGACCCCGTGAGCGTCGAGGCGGCCGTGCGCTGCAAGGACGTGCAGCACCCGCTTGCGCCGTTGTTGGTCGGGCCGTCCGCGGCGGTGACGGTGGACACGGTGGACCCCAAGGCCGTGGACGGGGTGTTGAAGGTGTTGAAGACCGCCAACGAGCGCATGTTTCTTGTGGGCGCGCGTGTCGAGGGCACCGTCATGGCGCCCGTCGACGTGGAGGCGTTCCGCCTGCTTCCCAGCAAGGAGGAGATGCAGGCGCAGCTTGCCGGCGTGTTGCAGGTGTTGGGCGGCGCCGGCTTGGTGCAGACCTTGGAGGGTGCGTCCAACGGCTTGTACCTCACCATGAAGACCCACGCCGAGCGCGAGGACGCCTAGCCGTGTACATAGAGCCCGTCCACACTCGCCTCATCGCCAACCGATTTTTTTTTCATGTCTGGGTCGAAGCGGCTGCGGTACAGACTGAAGCAGGACGCGAAGCGGGTGGCGTTCAAGGAGGGGGAGGCGCTGGAGCTCCTGCTCGAGGCGCCGTCGCGGCGGTACTACCGCCAGCGCGCGCACTCGAACCCGTTCAGCGACCACCGCTTGGACTATCCCACGAGCCCCGACACGATGGACTGGAGCGCGCTCTACCCGCAGTACCACGCGGACGGCAAGATGACGCAGCGGGTGGAGATTGCGGACGTGGGCTGCGGCTTTGGCGGGTTGATGGTGGGGCTCGCGCCGTTGTTCCCGCAGACGCTCATCCTCGGGATGGAGATCCGGGTGCAGGTGACGCAGTACGTGGAGGACCGGATCGCAGCGCTCCGCGACGGGCAGGGCGGCGAGCCCGGCGGGTACCAGAACATTGCCGTGTTGCGCGGCAACGCGATGAAGTTCCTCCCGAACTTCTTCCACAAGGCGCAGTTGGCAAAGCTCTTCTTCTGCTTCCCGGACCCGCACTTCAAGCAGCGCAAGCACAAGGCGCGGATCATCACCAGCACGCTTCTTGCCGAGTATGCGTACGTGTTGCGGCCGGGCGGCTTGGTGTACATCATCACCGACGTGCACGACTTGTTTGTGTGGATGGAGTCGCACCTCGCGGCGCACCCCTTGTTTGAGCGCTTGAGCGAGGCGGAAATGGACCAGGATGTGTGCGTGCTGGTGATGCGCGCCAAGACGGAGGAGGGCCAGAAGGTGGAGCGCAACGGCGGGAGCAAGTGGTACGCGGTGTTCCGTCGCAGCAGCGACCCGCAGTAGCGCGGGGGTGTATAGCATTGTACGGTCTAGGGGTTGGCGCGTGGGCAGAGCGCGTGGGCAGAGCGCGTGGGCAGAGCGCGCGTGCTGGCTCCCCGCCGTTCTGTGGCGGCCCGCCCCCAGGCGCCTACACCCGGCTGCTGCCGGCCACGGGCTCGTCGTCGCCGCGGGAAAACATGCTGCGGACGCTCTCGGCACGGCCGCGGCTCTGCTGGAAGGCCAACACGTCGCTGAGCAGCGGCGGCTCCACGTCCTTGCCCAAGACCAGCTCGCCCGTGGTGGTGGGGCCGAGAGACGGCACGCGGCCAGACGGCTCGCGGCCAGACGGCTCACGGAAGGACGGCTCGCGGCTGGAGGCCGCCTCCACAGCGCCGTAGTTGGAGCCACGTCTGCCGCTGGAGTGCCACGAAAAGATGCTCAGCAGATCGTCAAACACCAGGTCCATGTCCTCCAACTGCAAGCCCTTGGTTTCCGGGAACATGACAAACACGGCAGCAAACGAGAGAAAGCACAGGGCCGCGGGGATCAAGTACATGCGCCAGTGGATCTGTTCCTGCAAGATCGGGGTCATTTCGCCCACGAGCCAGTTGAAGGCCCAGTTGGACGCGGTGGAGAGCGACGTGCCCTTGGAGCGCACCGTGAGAGGAAGAATCTCCGGCGGGTACAACCACGGGAGCGGGCCCCACAGGAAGCCAAAGGCGGCGTTGTAGATGACGACAAAGATGACGACAAGCGTGGGTGTCGCCAGGACGTCGGCGGCAAGAGCAGCGGCAATGGCGCAGAGGGGGAGGCCCATGGCCACCGCACCAATGAGGAGAAGCCGGCGCCGCCCCCACGCATCCACGAGATACCACGGGGGCACGGTGCTGAGGACGTACACGATGGCGTTGAAGCCGGTCATGAGGATGGCGTCACGGCCCACCCAGCCGGCCAGCTCGAACACCATGGGGGCATAGTAGCTGATGATGTTGATGCCGTTGAGCTGTGCAAACATCTGCAGCCCCATGGCGAGCACGACGCGCTTGCGGTAGCGCTTGAACATGTACGCATACAGCCGCTCGCCATCAAGCCGGGAGAGAAGAACGTTCTCCTTGATGGAGCGGAACTCGGCCTTGGCGCGCTCGTCGTTGATGTCGCCGTCAGCGACGAGGTCGGCAATGACGACGATGCCCTCTGCGTCGTGGTCGTGGTCGAGCAACCACCGCGGGGTCTCGACAATGAAAAACAGGCCGGCAAAGAGGAGCGAGCCCATGACAACCTGGATGGACAACGGGTAGCGCCAGGCGCCGTCGTGCTCGAGAAAGGAGAAGCCGTAGTCGACCCAGATGCTCAGGGCGTAGCCGATGATGTTGCCGGTGAACTCCATGCACGCCAACTTGCCGCGGTTGTGGGGCGGGCTGATTTCCAGCTGGAACACGGGCACAATGGTCAGGAGAAGACCGACGCCGAACCCGCTGATCAAGCGGCCGGCCAGGAGGACGCGGATCAGCGTCAGGGAGGTCTGGACGGCGCCGCCGAGCACAAACACAAACGCGCCGTAGCGGATGGTGCGGCGGCGGCCAAACTTGTCGCCAACGCGGCCGGCGCCCAACAGGGAGACAAGCGCGCCGATCTCGAGAATGGCCACCATGGTGCCAATGGCGGCCGCCAGCGGGTGGTCAAAGTACAGCTTGAAGTAGTCGTTGGTGATCAAGCCGGACATGAGGCCCTGGTCAAAGCCAAAGATGAAGACACCGAGCGACACAAAGATCAGCACAAAGTAGAGGAGCGGCTGCCCCACTAGGGGCGCGCTCAGGACGTAGGGGGGCATGGAGTTGCAAGCAAAGCGGTATCAGGGAGACCTGACGTCATAGCACCGGGTCACGTGCCGCAGGGATATGCCCCGATACGGCAACATGCGAACTGCCCGATGCGGCAATATGCAAACTGCCCGATGCGGCAATATGCAAACTGCCCGATGCGGCAGCGGGTCGGCCGCGGCAGTGCCGGCGGCGCGGGGCCGTGCAAGTGCCGGCGGATGCTCGGTCCGTGCGACGGGCGCGAGGGGCCGCTGCAGCATGCGCCCTTGCTGCGACATGCGCCCGCGCACATACGTTGCCGAAGCAGCCCCGCGCCCGCTTGCGGCGACATTCCCATATCCGTGTCGGCCGGCGCGCGCCGCGCTCGCGACAGGACAACGGCGAACCTTACGGGACCACGTGGCCGGCATGCAGGCGGGCGGGCAGCGGCCGGTCGGGAGGTGCAGGCGGCCGGGCGCGCGGGCCGGGACGCCGGCAGAGGCCGCACGGCCACGGCGCGGCCGCCGCGAACAATGGCGCTTCGACACGTCTGCATGGAACGGGACACAACGGTCTGGAACGTCCGCAGACGCACGGATTGGCAACGGCCAGAGATTGCTGGCGCTAGTGCGCCGCGGGCGCGGGGCGGGCGCCGCGCTGCGACACGCGGCTGGCGCGCGCCCGGCCGGCGGGACGTGAAACACAGGCGTCCCCGCGTGCCGCGTGCGGTCCGTCGCGACCGCGACGTCTCGCTTTCGGTGCAGCGGCGGCGCGCACCGCCGCACACCGCACCGCAGAGACGTGCGCTGCAACGTGCGTCGGCGCACGCCGCTGCGCGGACGGCACGCTGCCGCCCGTAATGCACACGGAAGGCTTTGCGGCGTTTCTTTTTGCTGCGTCTCCGCAGAGCGTTGCCAGCGCCGGTCGCGTCTGCTGCGGTGCATATCTCCCCTGACCCGTTGGGTTAACGGCAAATCCGTCGGTTGTGCCCCTGACGATCAGGATTTTCTCCACGCGCTGGTTCCCGTCCGGCCCCGCTCCCCACGTTCTCTTCCATGCTGTCCAGCCTGCTGCCCCACGCGCCGCTGCTTGAGGAGTTGGTGGAGTTCTGCACCGCCTACTACTCCCACGACGCCGCGGCGGCCCGCCAGTTGACCGCACGCCAGTGTCTCCACGCCCAGCGCTTCTTCCTGTTCTTGCGCGACGCCCACTGTCTGGAAAACCTCCAGTTCCTCATGGACGCCGCCGAGTTCACCGCCTTGTTCAACCGCGCGCGCGCGCCCTGCGCCCCGGCACCGTTGCCTGCGCCCACGCCGGTCCTGCCCTTGTTGGTGGGGCAGCCCCGGACGCTGTTGGCGGCGCCGCGCCCGCTCTGCGGCCTGCACCACCCCGTGTCTCCGCCCAGCAGCACCCGCCCCACGCCCACCGCGAGCCCGCTGCAGTTTGCGCTCGATCTCCCCAGCGTCATTCCCTGCAGCAAAGACCAGCACGCCAGCAGCAGCTTCCCGGACCTCGCGCTGTTTGCCATGGCGCCCGGCTCGCATGCCACGCCCGCGTCTGCACCCCTCCACACCCTCCCGCACGCCGCCTCCGACCCGCACGCCGCCGCCAACTCCCACATCCTGCAGCTGCCGTTCGACCTGCCGCTCTTGGGCCCGCTGTCTCCGCCCACCGCCGGAACGGCCATGGCGCCCGGCCCCGTGCTGAGCGCCTGCCCCGCCGCAAAGTGGACGCTGATCGTGCTGTTGTACTTTACGCTGGCATCGCCACACCAACTCAACATTCCCGAGGCGCTCCGCCTCCTGGTGACGGAGGCACCGGCAGACCAGCGCACGCCGGCCACCCTCGAGGTGGTGTGCCGGGAGGTGTTCGAGTTGATCCACGCCAACAACTACCGCCCGTTCGTGGAAATGTACGGGCCCGAGGCGCTGCCGTCGCTGCTGGACTCCGGGGTGTTCGCGCTCGATCCCGTCGAGCCGCACGGCACCCACACCAGCGGGCACCTGGTGCCGCGCGCAATGACAATGCCGCACCCGGCGCGGCAGCAGCTGGCCAAGGACACGCGCCTGGCCCTGGTGCTGGGCGGCCCGCTGCCGGCGGGGCTGGGCGCCTCGTCGGGCTCGTTCGGCGGGTGGTTGGAGAAGCTCGCGCACCGGCTGGGGAGCCCGCTTCTGCGCGGCCCGCTGCCGCTCCAGCAGCGCACGCGCGGCGTGCCTGCGTCGCCCGAGAGCAAGGGGCTCCGCAAGAAGTTGGCCAGCCTCCGCAAGATCGTGTAGCGCCCTTACGACTCATGTTAATACACCCTCACGACACTGCGCTCCGCCAGGGGCCGGGCGGCGCCGCGAGGGAGTGTGCCGGCCCGGGCGGCACCGCCAGGGATCGCGCCATCAGATGATGCGTCCTGCACGGCGGCGGGGCGCGCGGGATTCCACGGGCTAGTGCGCACGGAATCGCGGGCAGGGGCATGCACGGAGAGAGTCCGGGACATTCAGTCCCGAGCGGGCGCAGTATAAAGCAGGGCCGGCGTGCGCCGATGGCCGGGCATGTCTTTTGCCCTTTCCGACACCGCCCCGCCGCCGCGCCCGCGCCACAAGCGCACCTTCACCGGGTTCACGCCCAAGGAGATTCTCCTGATCGACGCCCTGATCCCGAGCAAGGCGCGCGAGGTGTGGAACAAGTTTGCCGTGAAGGAGTTCGAGCTGAAGCTGGGCTTCCAGGAGGACTTCATCCGCCACGTGGAGACAACGCTTGCCCGGCTGTTGTACAACTGCGACGATCTTGCGGCGTACCAGGCGGTGCTGTACTCGATCCGCGACAAGTTGATCATCGAGTGGAACAAGACGCAGCAGCGCATCACGGCGCGCGACCCCAAGCGCATCTACTACCTCCTGTTGGAGTTCTTGATGGGCCGCTTCTTGGACAATGCCATCATCAACGTGGCCTCGAACTACAAGGACGGCGGGCTCGACGACGCCGCCTTCAAGCTGGCCGTGGAGGAGTTGGGCTTCCGTCTCGAGGACGTGTTGGGGCAGGAGCCCGACGCGGCGCTTGGCAATGGCGGTCTCGGCCGTCTTGCGGCGTGCTTTGTCGACTCGCTCAGCACCGGCGAGTACCCCGGCTGGGGCTACGGCTTGCGCTACCAGTACGGCATCTTTGCGCAGAAGATCATCAACGGCTACCAGGTGGAGACGCCCGACTACTGGTTGAACATTGCGCTGCCGTGGGAGATTCCGCGCGAGGAGATCAAGATCCCGGTTGACTTTTACGGCCACGTGTACACCGACGACAACGGCAAGCCCGTGTGGGAGGGCGGCGAGCGCGTGTTGGCGACGGCGTACGACTACCCGATCCCCGGCTACCAGACGTCGAGCGTGAGCAACTTGCGCTTGTGGCTGGCCAAGCCCACGACCGAGTTTGACTTCAACAAGTTCAACGCGGGCGACTACCAGAACCTGGTGGTGGACCAGCAGCGCGCGGAGAGCATCACGGCCGTGTTGTACCCGAACGACAACTTTGACGAGGGCAAGCAGCTCCGGTTGAAGCAGCAGTACTTCTGGGTTGCGGCGTCGTTGCACGACATCATCCGGCGGTTCAAGAAGCTGAAGCGGCCGTGGCGCGAGTTCCCGGAGCAGGTGGCGATCCAGCTCAACGACACGCACCCCACGCTCGCAGTGGTGGAGTTGTACCGCATTCTCATCGACTTGGAGGGCTTGGAGCCGGAGTTGGCGTGGGAGATTGTCACCAGCACGTTTGGCTACACGAACCACACGGTCATGACGGAGGCGCTCGAGACGTGGCCGGTGCCGGTGCTTGGCAACTTGTTGCCGCGCCACCTCCAGCTCATCTACGACATCAACCTCAAGTTCTTGCAGAGCGTGGAGAAGAGATTCCCCGGCGACAACGACTTGTTGCGGCGCGTGCTGGTGATTGAGGAGGGCCTGCCGAAGAAGGTGCGCATGGCCTACCTCGCGATTGTCGGGCTGCACAAGGTGAACGGCGTGGCGGAGCTCCACCTGGAGCTCATCAAGACCACCATCTTCAAGGACTTTGTGCAGATCTACGGCGGGGACAAGTTCACGAACGTGACCAACGGCGTGACGCCGCGGCGGTGGTTGCGCCAGGCGAACCCGGAGTTGACGGCGCTCATTGCGTCCAAGCTCGGGCTGTACGACTTCCTCCGCCACTTGGACCGCCTCAAGGAGTTGGAGAAGTACGAGGACGACCCGGAGTTCCTCGCGGCGTGGGATGCGGTCAAGGTGAACAACAAGAAGCGGTTGGCCAAGTTGGTGCATGACCTCACGGGCATCACCATCCGCGGTGACGTGCTCTACGACGTGCAGGTGAAGCGTATCCACGAGTACAAGCGCCAGCAGATGAACATCTTTGGCGTGATTCACCGCTACCTCCAGATCAAGAAGGCGCTGCCGGAGGAGCGGGCCAAGTTCCAGCCGAAGGTGAGCATCTTTGGCGGCAAGCTGGCGCCGGGCTACTACGCCGCGAAGCTGATCATCCACTTGATCAACGAGGTGGGCCGCGTGATCAACAGCGACGAGGAGGTGGGGGACATTCTCAAGTGCGTGTTTGTGCCGGACTACAACGTGAGCAAGGCGGAGATCATCACGCCGGCGCTGGACGTGCTGGAGCACATTTCGACGGCCGGCACGGAGGCGAGCGGCACGTCGAACATGAAGTTTGTGCTCAACGGCGGCTTGATCATCGGCACGGTGGACGGTGCGAACGTGGAGATCACGCGCGAGATTGGCGAGGACAACATCTTTTTGTTTGGCAACTTGGCGGAGCTGGTGGAGGACTTGCGGGCGAACCACCGCTACGGCCAGCTGAAGCTCCCGGCGCTGTTGCTCGAGGTGTTTGACGCGATCGACCTGGGCTTGTTCGGCAACGCGGACGAGTACCGCGGCTTGCTCGACGCGGTGCGCTTCCACGGCGACCACTACCTCGTGAGCGACGACTTTGACCTGTACTTGGGCGCGCAGGCGTTGATTGACGAGACGTTCAAGGACCACAGCGCGTGGGTGAAGAAGAGCGTGCACAGCGTGGCCAACATGGGCTTTTTCTCGTCCGACCGGTGCATTGCGGAGTACGCCGAGGGCATCTGGAACGTCGAGCCGGCGCACCAGGAGTAGCGCCGCGCGTGGCGGGCGCCGGGCGTAGTCGGCCGCGCCCCGGCCGTAGCGAATCACTGCTTTCACATGCCCTGCCCACGTGACCGGTGCGCGTGCAGGAGCCGCGGTTGCCGCATCGCTGCGCCGTCTCCACTCCTCCGCCTCTGGACATGCGGCTGGTTCTTGCGCTCGCGTTGCGTGTGGCGGCGGTGGCGGCGGCGGCCGTGCGGCGCGCCGTGCCGGATGCACTGGAGTACCTTGTCACGGGGCTCCCCGGCCAGCTGGCGCTCGCGGACGCGCCGGTGATGCACGCGGGACAGATCCTCCTCCACCCGGAGAACAACACACACTACTTTTTCTGGCGGTTTGGCGAGTCTGCACCCAGCGAGCAGCTTGTGTTCTGGTTCAACGGCGGGCCCGGCTGTCTGCTGATGGACGGGGCGTTGATGGAGGTGGGCCCGTTGCGCGTGGACGGCGGGAAGGTGGTGCCCAACACGAATGGCTGGCTGTTGGACGCGGACATTGTGTTTGTCGACCAGCCCGGCGGCACCGGCTTGAGCCATGCAGACGCCAACCCCACCAGCATGGCGGTGTTGGTGAACGACTTTCTTGTGTTTTTGGACAGGTACTTTGCGGCGTTCCCCGCGGACGCGGCCAAGAAGATTGTGCTTGCGGGGGAGCTGTTTGCGGGACAGTACATTCCGTACATTGCGCGGGGGATTCTTGACCACCGGCCGCAGGTGGCGCTTGCGTCGTTGTTGATTGGCAACGGCTGGATGGACCCGAACCAGCAGGCGTTGCTGTACGTGCCGTTTGCGCAGTTCCACGCGTTGGTCACGATGCAGAACCCGGGCATTCTGCGCTTGTTCCGGGCGCACGAGCAGTGTCAGAACAAGATCAACCTGGGGGCGCCGGAGACGGTCGAGGCGTTTGACGAGTGCAACGAAGTGTTGCTGGTGCTTCTCCAGCTTGCGCGCAACTTGGACGGGCCGGCCGACCAGCAGTGCATCAACATGTACGACTACCGCTTGCGGGACTCGTACCCGCTGTGCGGCATGAACTGGCCGCCGGCGTTGAAGCAGGTGACGCCGTTCTTGCAGCGCGCGGACGTGTTAGCGGCGCTCCACGTGACGACGAACGACAAGTGGCTGGAGTGCGACGGGGAGGTGGGGAGGGCGCTCCGCAAGAGCACGGACCCCAAGTCGCGATTGCTTCTTCCGGGCTTGCTTGAGCAGGTGCCGGTGGTGCTTTTCCAGGGCGACAAGGACATCATCTGCAACTACATGGGCGTGGACAAGATGGTGGACGAGATGAAGTGGAGCGGGGCGCGGGGAATTGAGGAGAAGTACAAGGCGTTTTCGTGGGGGGGCGCGGTGGTGGGCGAGAGCCGGAGCGCGCGGAACCTCACGACGGTGCGGGTGTACAATGCGAGCCACATGGTTGCGTGGGATCTGCTGGCGGCGGCGCGTGCGGTGTTGGAGATGGTTGTGCCGCGGCGGGCGGAGGGGAAGGACGTGGTGAGTGCGGCGGGCACGACGGCTCCGGCAAGCACGACGGCTGCGGCGAGCACCACCGCTGCGGCGGGCACCACCGCTGCGGCGAGCACGGCGGCCGAAGCGAGCGTCACCGCCACAGCAGCTGGCTCACCCGCCCCGAGCGCCTCTGTCTCCCCCGCCCCCTCCACCTCCTCCCCCGGCTCCTCCTCCACGATCTACAACACCATCACCGACGTGTTTGAAATCCTGGCGGTCCTCCTCATTCTCTGGGCGCTCCTCTACCTCTACTACCGCTTCCGCTCCGGCCCCCTGCTGATTCTCACGAACGGCCCGCCGCCCGGGTCGGGCCCGTACCTGAAGCCGCACACGCTCCTCTCGCTGCCGCTCCTCTCGCTGCAGCGCCGCCACAAGAAGAAGAAGCTGGTGCAGTGGGTGGACCAGGTGGAGAACTTCGACCAGATCCTCCGGCTGAAGCAGCACACGACGTTCCACCGCATGATGGAGCGCTTGGGCGTGGCGCGCGGCGAGCACGCGAGCTACCTCCCGCTCGAGAAGCACTTGACGAGCGGCGACGGCGCGCCGGGGCTGTTCATGTTGGACGACTTGGAGAACATTCCCGAGGACCCGCAGGCGCCGTCGCCGTCGCAGCCGTGAGCACGGCCCCACATATCGTTCTAAAGATGTCATTATCCGTACACACCGGGCAGCTAGGCCAAGGAGCGCTTTTTGATGTCCTCGACGAGGTCGTTGTCGCGCTCCTCGTTGCGCTGGACAATGAGCAGCTTGAGGCAGCTGTTCTCCATCTCGAGGCGCTTGATGGTGGCCTTGAGCTCCTCCACCGTCAGGGCCAACTCGGCCGCCTGCTTCTCCATCTCCTGCTCGCGCATCTTCTTCTTGATGCGGAAGCGGGCGCTCGCCTGTGTGTTGCGGCGACGCTTGTCCTCGTCCTCGAGGTTGCGCGCCTTGGGCGTCACGGCCAGCGCGGCGGACGCGGCCACGGGCGGCACGAACTTGCGCTCGAGGCCGTCGGCGCCCACGTCAAAGTCAAAGAACTGGGCACCCGAAAAGTCGCCGAGGTCGACCTCGGGCACCACCGCCGGGAACTCGTCCACCAAGTTGAGCGTGCTGAGGTAGTCGTCGCCGAGGTAGGACATGCAAACGTGCGCTTGCGCCACAGCGGCCGCCCCGCCGGTTATAAGGGCAGCAAAATTAGTCAGCCACAGGCGCCACACTTGCGGCGGCTGCCGACGCGCGCGGGGGGCGGTGCCGGCACGCCCCATCGGCGCGCGCTGATTGGCTGCCCGGCGCCGGCACCGGATGCGCAACACGCGGGCGTGCGTGGGTTGCCCCAACCTGGTTACCGCACCCGGTCCGAGTCACCCCGTCAATTTAGTCACGTGCGCACGCTCACGTGGTCTACACCTTGCTGGTGAGCTCGGGCACGGCGTCGAACACGTCGGCGACGAGGCCGACGTCGGCGGTGCCGAAGATGGGCGCCTCGGGGTCCTTGTTGATCGCCACGATCACCTTGCTGTCCTTCATGCCCGCGAGGTGCTGGATCGCGCCGCTGATGCCCACCGCCACGTACAACTCGGGCGCCACCACCTTGCCGGTCTGCCCCACCTGCAACGAGTTGTCGCAGAAGCCTGCGTCCACTGCGGCGCGCAGCGCCCCGATCGCCGCCCCCAACTTGGCCGCCAACGGCTCCAACACCGCCAGGAACTCCTCCTTCAGCCGGAGCCCGCGCCCGCCCGACACCACCACCGACGCCAGCGCGAGGTCCGGCCGCTCCAGCGACACCAACTCCTCCGACACAAACGCCGCCGCGCGCACGTCCCCGGCGGGCGCCGCCACCGTCTCCACCGGCGCCTCCTCGCCGCCCGCCGCCGCCGGCGCAAACGCCAGTCCGCGCACCGACACCAACACCCGCGCGTCCTTCAGCCGCACCATCGCGTACGCGTTGCCCGCGTAGATCGGCCGCACGAACGTCGTCGCGTCCACCACCTCCGTGACGTCGCTGATTGGCTGCACGTCCCACGCCGCCGCCATGCGCGGGAGCACGCCGCGCCCGGCCACCAGCGCCGGCACCACCACGTGCGTGTAGTCGCCCGCCTCCGCCACCGCCGCCAACAAAGGCAGCAACGCCTCGGCCGCCTGGTGCGCGTACTCGGCGCCCTCCAGCACGTACACCTTCAGCACCGGCGCAAGCTGCCGCACCGCTGCCGCCGCCTCGGCCGCGCCGGGGCCGGCAAGCACCGCCAGCACCGGCTGCCCGAGGGCCGCCGCTGCCGTGAGCAGCGAGAGCAGCGCCGCCGTCGGCACCCCGCGGCTCGTCTCGACGTACGCGAGCGTGGACGCCCGCCGGATCGTGTGGAAGGAAGCACGCAACATAAAGATAAGGCGAATATGGAGCAGGTTTATGACGAGTTGGCCTGCGCCGCCGTGGCTGCATTGGCGGCGCTGGGCGCCTACCGCATCGTGGTGCTTGTGGCGGGGGGGCCTGGCAGCGGCAAGAGCACCCTTGCCGCCGCCGTTGCCGCGCGCGTGAACCGCTTGGCCGTGCCCGCGCCCCCCGCCCCGCCCACGGGAGATACCGGCGATGCCATGGCGGCGGCGGCTCGCCGCGAGGGCGGCCGGGATGTGCCCGGGGGGGTGTGCATGGAGGGGGCGGGTGGTGCCGCCACCCGTGTCACCCTCGAGGAGGCCGGAGACGAGGCGGGCCCGCTTGCCGCCGTCGTGCCCATGGACGGCTTCCACCTCCCGCGCGCGGTGCTCGACGCCATGGAGGACCCTGCCACGGCCCACGCGCGCCGCGGCGCGCCCTTCACGTTCGACGGTGCGCTCGTGGCGGCGCTTGTGCGGGTGCTCTGTGCCGGGTGCGCCGTGCGCCCGCGTTCCGCCGTCGTCGTGCCCACGTTCGACCACGCGCTCAAGGACCCGACGCCTGGCGGCTGCACCGTCGTCCCCGCCACGCGCATTGTCTTGGTCGAGGGTCTCTACCTCCTCCTGGACATGGCCCCGTGGAGCTCCATACCCCGCGCGCCGCCGGTGCTCACGTGGTTGATCACGGGCGAGAGCGCGCGCTTCCGCGAGCGCGTGGCGCGGCGGCACGTGGCGGCGGGGCTTGCGCCCACCATGGCGGCGGGCTACGCGCGCTACGACGACAACGACGGGCCCAACGGGTCCCTCGTGGGCTCGCGCGCGGACCGTGTTGTCGAGTCGGTGGATTACCCTGCGTAAACAGCCCAATGGTCATCAGAGTGCTATACAGCCTTGTTCGTCACGCTGGCCTTGCGGCGACACCACATCTTGCTCTCGCTCAAGCGGAGGTCAAAGTCGGGCAGCGGAAGCTCGGTGCTGTGGCGCGGCACCAGCGCCGCATCGCTCCCGCTCGGCAGCGACGCCAACGCTGCATCCACGTGCCACAGCATGCCGACGGGCGCAGGCAGCTTGGGGAACTCGACGTGGCCTGCCAGCAACAGGTGTGTCTTGCGGTGCTTGAGCACGCCGCCGTCCTCGCCCTCCAGGCTCCCCTCGCTCACGGCGGCGAGCGTGTCGGCGTCGCGCCGCAACTCCGGGTTGAACGCGAAGCGGATCGCCTCCGCGCGCGGCGTGTGCGCACCCTCCTCCGCAAAGTACTGCGGCGCAAACACCCCCGGCACGAACGTCGTGGGCGGCGGCGCGTCCACGGCCGGCTTGGTGGGCCGCAGCTCCTGCGTGATCCACGGATGCGCCATCATCTCCTCGATGGTGTACCGCTCCGCCGGGTCCTTGGTGAGGAGATGCAGCACCAAGTCCTTGGCCTCCTGCAGCACCTCGTCCCACCACGGCGCGAGAAAGCAGTAGTCGCACTTGACAATGCGCCGCGCAAGCTTGCGCGGGTCGCTGTCGTAGAACGGCGGGAAGCCGCAGAGAAGCGTGTAGAGGACGCACCCAAGCAGCCACACATCCACCCCCTTGTCGTACTTCTGGTCCGCCATGATCTCCGGCGCCGTGTACCCGGCGGTGCCGCACGGCGTCTGCGTGCGGCGGTCCCACAACACCTTGCTGAGACCAAAGTCGGCAAGCTTGACGGTGCCAACACCGCCGCCGCCGGTGCCCGCCACAAACCGGCCCTCGTCGCGCTTCGTGTCGTCGTCGCTCGCGCGCCGCGCCGCAAGCCGCTCCGCCTCGGGCAACTCCGCAAGCGGCACCCGCTCAAACAACAAGTTCTCGGGCTTGATGTCGCGGTGCACCACGCCCACCTCGTCGTGGAGATACTGCACGGCGCGCGCCACCTGGACGATGATGTGCCGCGCGAGCGGCTCGCTCAAGTATGTGAGGTGGATGATCTGGTTGAACAACTCGCCGCCCTCGACGAGCTCCATCACAAGAAAGCAGTAGCTCGGCGTGTCCTTGAAGTCGACAAGCCGCACCACGTTGGGGTGGTCCACGCGCCGCATGATGCTGATCTCCTTCAACACCTGCTCGATCTGCTGCCGCAGCGCCGCCCGCTTGTCAATCACCTTCACCGCCACCGCCTCGCCGGTGCTGCTGTCGAGCGCCCGGAACACGGTGCTGAACGCCCCGTCGCCGAGCTTCTCTCCCAAGCGGTACCGCCGCGGGAGCTCCGGGTAGCGCCCGTCGCCCGCAGGCGCCTCCGCAAGCAGCAGACACTCCAGCGACAGCGCCAGCCCGCCCTCGGCGCCCCGCTCCTTGCGGAGCATCAGCTTGATATTGTCGAATAACATGGGCGGGGCAGGATGGCCTAGGTGTTGTTCTTGTGTCCAAAGGCCTCCCTGCCGTGCGGCCTCTCCCGATCCGTCGGCAGGCGGTGCTTATATGGAGAATCCGGCAGCGCACCGCGAGTGCAGCGGCGTGCGTCGGGGGTGCGTCTGCATGCGCGGACATCGTGTGGAGAGGACAACGGAGGCGTGGACGCCCACGCCGCCGCCGCGGGACAACGGGAGCGCGGCGCGGCGGCGCACACAGGCACGGCCGCAGACCGCTGGCGCGCACCCGCGCACCCACGCGTTGGGCCCCACGCCCTCGCTACCGCTGCGCTTGCAACCCTTCTGTTTGTCTCCGGCATGGCTGCATCCGGCATGCATTGCTGCAGCAGACTCCGATGCGGACGGGGTGGCGGCGGCGAGCGGCTGCCGCAGGACGGCGAGCCGCCGTGCGCGGTGGCCGCAGCACAACAACGCCCCCGCAGGCGCCCCTGGCACGGGCGGTTCCGCTGTTTCACCTCCAACAGGCCACCGTTGTTGTTGTTCCGCGCGCAGTGATGTCACCCTGCCGCGGCGTGCGTCATGTGCTGCTTAGACCGACTAATTCCGGCACACCGCCGGGAGGGGAGTCGTGAGGACAACACCACGCCACTGCGGAGGGTGCGGGGCGGCGCGGGCGGCGCGGGGCCGCGCAGCGCATACTCCTTCGCTGTCAATGGTTGCGACGTGGCGCTGCACACACGCCCCGGTCCATTCACCGGCAAGCATGGTTGCGAGGACGCGCCGGTCTCGGGGCGGGTCTGGCGGCCATGTTCGTGCTATGTGTGCGGTGGACCGCCCCGCGGCGGCCGCGCGCCCTACGCATCCACGCGGTACACGTTCCACCCGAGCGACAAGCTTGCGGAGGAGTAGACCTCCTTGATGTCGCGGTTACCGGCAAGCCCCAGCAACACGACTGCCGGCATGAGGTGCTCGAGCGTCGGGTGCGCGCGCCGGAGCAACGGGCTGCGCTCGAGTGCGTCCCACGCGCGGCTGCGCTCCTCGGGGCCCTTGCGCAACACCGCCGTCAACTCGGTGTTGAACGGCTTCACGTACGGCATGGGCGTGTTGGGCGTGCTGAAGGCGCGGCCCATGTCGCGGAGGTTGTGCACGCTCATGCCCGAGGCAATCACCATTCCGTTCGCGCCGTCGTGGCGCGCCAACTCGCGCAAGGCACGGCCCAACTGCTCCTGCTTGGCAAAGTCGTCCACGTCGCCCACGAGCAGCACCTGCACAAGGGGGATGTCGAGCTGGTCGCCGAACGCCACCTTGAACGGCACCCACACGCCGTGGTCGATGCCGCGCTCCACCAACTTGGCGTCGAGCCCCGCGGCCGCCACCGCCGCCTGCACCTGCTTCGCGACGCCCAACGGCGCGCGCGTGTGGAACTGCTCCTTGTACATGTGGCTCGGGAAGCCGTAGAAGTCGTAGATCAACTCGTTCTCGCCGGACACCGCGGCCGTGAGCTTCTTGGGCACGGCAATCTCGACGCCGTTGCGCCCCGCCGCCTCGTAGTGGGCGCTCACGCACACAATAAACTCCGGCCGGAGCTGCTCGACAATCTCGCGGCCGATCTTGCCCACCGTCTTGAACGCGCCGAGGTCCCCGCCAAGCGCCTCCTTGTCCAGGTACATGAAGGTGGGACCGCCGTGCAGGAAGAAGAAGGCGGGGTTGTACGCGGTGGCTGGGGCAGTGGACATGAGTCTGCGAATAATAAGAGCAAGCGTGATGGCAAGAATGGCCCCGGCGGCACGGTACATGGCGGGACCGGCCGGCGTCCCCGCGGCTTTTATACCCACGCAGACACCGGCGTAAGCGTTTGTCAGATTATGTAACGCTAAGCCCCGATCGGTGCTGCGTGCAGGAGGGCCAAGGGCGCGGCGTGGGCAACCGGGGCGCGGCGTGGACGGCGGAGCCTGCAGGCGCCGCGCTGGCAGAGCACGAGAACATTCTATACTCTACACACCCTCCACCTTGCTCTCGTGGATCTTGGCAAAGCGGCCGCTCGGGTCGCCGTGGCAGCCCCACTCCGCCTTCGGCACCCAGCGCATCACCGTGCTCACCACCGCCGGCTGCGGGAACAACTCGTCAAACATGCAGCGGTACCAGTACGCCTCCTTCGTGCCCGGCTGGTCGTCGCCCCACTCCGGCTTGCCCTGCGCCAACTGCTCGTCCAGCACAACCTCCTCCGCGCGGTCCTTCAACCCGTCGATCCACAGGTAGCCCACGCCGTCGCTGAACTGCTCCTTCTGGCGCCAGAGAATCTCCTCCGGGAGGTAGGGCTCCGCCGACGGGTCGTCCGACGTGTCGAACGCCTTGCGGAGAATGTACTTCTCGATGCGGCCCTCCGCCGGGTGGATCTCCTTGTCCTTGGGGTCGATGTTCATGCACACCTCGAGGAACTGCTTGTCCAAGAACGGCACGCGCGCCTCCAAGCCCCACGCCATCGTCAGCTTGTTCGCACGCAAGCAGTCCGCGTAGTGGAGGTTCTTGACCCGCTTCACACACTCCGTGTGGAACTCGCGCGCGTTCGGCGCCAGCGCAAAGTAGAGGTAGCCGCCAAAGATCTCGTCGGAGCCCTCGCCCAGCAACACCATCTTCACGCCCTGCGCCTTGATCTTGCGCAGAAGAAGGTACATGGGCGTCAGCGCGCGGATCGTCGTCACGTCGTACGTCTCGAGGTGGTAGATGACGTCGCGCAACGCGTCCAACCCCTCCTCGAGCGTGAACGTGTGCTCGTGGTGGATGGTGTGGATAAAGTCCGCCACCTTCTTCGCCGCCACAAGGTCCGGCGCGCCGGGGAGCCCGATCGCAAACGAGTGCAACTGCTGGCCCCACCCGGCCGTGTGGAGCTTGCCCGAGTCGTCCACACCGGCAAGCGAGCTGCCGCCCGTCGCCCGCGCGTTCTCGTTCGCGCGCGCCGTCTCGCGCGCCGCAATCGCCGCAATCAACAGCGAGTCGAGGCCGCCCGAAAGAAGCACGCCGTACGGCACCTCCGCCATCAACCGCTTGCGCACCGCCATCTCGAGCGTGTCGCGCACGAGCGCGTAGTCCACCGGCGTCGTGGGAATGCGCTCCTCGTCCCACCACGTCGGCGTGAAGTAGCGCGTGAGCTTGCCGGTGTTCAGGTCAAACACGTGGCCCGGCGGGAACGCCTTGATCTCGTCGCACTCGTCGACAAGCAGCTTGAGCTCCAGCGCAAAAAAGTACGCGCCCGGCTGCTTCGACAGCGTGCCCATGTACAACGTGGTGATGCCGATGGGGTCGCGCGCCGCCACAACGCGGTCCGCCACGCGGTCATGCAACACCCACGCAAACATGCCGTCCAAGTGCTTCGGCGCGTCAATGTCGTACTTCAAGTACAACGGAATGATCGGCTCGCAGTCCAGAAGCAGCTGGAAGGCGTACTCCGGGAACTGCTCGCGGAGCTGGATGTGGTTGTAGATCTCGCCGTTCACCGTGAGCGCGTAGCGCTCGTCCGCCAGGCAGATGGGCTGCGCGCCCCGGTCCAAGCCCACGATCGCAAGACGCTCGTGGCAGAGCACCGTCAGCTCCGCCACCAGCACACCGCTCCAGTCGGGGCCGCGGTGGCGCACGCGCTTGGAGTACTGGAGAGCCTTGGGCTTGAACGCCTCGGCGTCCGCAACTTTGTACGCAGCAAAGATACCGCACATGGTGGGGGAGACGGGTGGTGGGCGTGGGCGTTTTATATCGCGCGGATGAGTCAGACTTTTCACGCACACGCACACGCACGCCGTTGCAGCCGCCGTGTTGTGTCACGTGCCTATATACAGATATGTACAACGGGTTCACGCCCGGGGCGCGCGCTTGGCGGCCTGCGCCGCGGCCTGCACCGCGGCCTGCACCGCTGCGCTCGGCACGCGCATGCGCCCTGCAAACGCCACCATCCCCGTGAGCAACGCCAACGCGCCCGCCTGGTGCGCCGCCGCGAGCGGGATCGGCACGAGATAGATCAACGTGCAGATGCCGAGCGTCGCCTGGAGCGTCACCAAGCCCATTGCCGCGTTCATCGCGCGGAACGCGCTCTTCGGAATGAGCTGCCGGTACCGCCGGTTCACCAAGAGGTGGCTCGCGAACACGGCACAGAACGCGCTCGTCGCCCAGATCCGGTGGTGGAGCTGCACCGTCACCGGGTTCTCCAACACGTTGCGCCACACGAGCTCAAACTGCGACGACGTACGCGCGTACGCCGCCAGAAACAACTCCTTGCCGGGCGGGAAGTACGGCGGTGTGTCGATCATGTGCGGGAAGCTGTTGTACATCAACCCGGCGTCGAGCCCCGCCACCATGCCGCCCGTGAGCGCCGTCACAAACACCACCGCGCAGAGCACGCCCGCAAGCCGCCGCAACGGCACCACCCGCGCACTGAGCAACTGCGCAAACGTCGCCCCCACCGCTGCCGCCTCGCCGCGCGCCGCCGTCGCGCGCCACTTGGCCTCGCGCAAAATCTCGCCGCCCGTCCACAACATGCCGCAGTACAACGCAAACGCCGTGCCCAAGTGGAGCGTCAACCGGTACTGCAGCACCGTCGGCGCCAGCCGCCGCTCGTCCAACTGCGCCTGGTCCAACCCCAGCTGCACCATCCACCACCCGATAAAGCCCTGGAGCCCGAGCAACAACAGCATCGCCAACACCTGGCGGCCGTGGCGCGGCGCCATGCGTCCGCGGAACCAGAAGTAGCACGCCGGGAGCACAAACACGGCGCCAATCGCACGGCCCCAGAGCCGGTGCGCCCACTCCATGAAGAAGATGAACTTGAACTCCTCGAGCGTGAGGTGCAGGTTGAGCTGCTTGAACTCGGGCGACTCCTTGTACTTGGCAAACTCGGCCTCCCACTCCTCCTGGTTGCGCGGCGGAATCGCGCCCGTCACGGGCTTCCACTCGGTGATGGAGAGACCCGACTCGGTGAGCCGCGTGAGGCCGCCGAGCACGACAATGCCAAACACGAGCGCGGACGTGCCCACGAGCCACAAGCCCACCAGGCGCGACAGAAGCTGCGGGCGCAGCAGCGGCGCCGGTTTCGCGGCACCCTCGGCAGCGCCCTCGGCAGCGCTCTTAGCAGCGCCCTCGACAGCAAATAACTTAGCCAGCAGCACGAACGTGCGGCGGGAAACCGGCGCCGCCGCGCGCCAGACGGATGCCGGCGTGCGCACCGCCCACGGGAGACTGGAGGACGCGGACAAACGGGACACCCAGGGGAGACGGGTCGAGGCGCTGAGCGGCGCCGCCCGGGCAGCGGCCGCCGCCACGCCGCGGGGCACCCGCAACAAGCCCGCGCTCCGGAACACACTCGCGGCCGTCATGGAAAGAAATGAGGTGATATTTTCGGCGCACACATGCTCTTCTTCTCCTTCTTCAAAACGCTCGTCGACCAGGAGGTGACGGTCGAGCTCAAGAACGACGTGTCGCTCACGGGCACGCTCCGCCTGGTTGACCAGTACCTCAACGTCAAGTTGGACAACGTGCACACCACCAACGGCAGCCAGTACCCGCACCTCGCGGCGGTGCGCAACGTGTTCATCCGCGGCTCGACGGTGCGCTACGTGCACCTCCACAAGGAGTCCGTCGACACCAACCTCCTCCAGGACGCGGCGCGCCGCGAGGCGTTGGCGCTGCAGGTCGAGGCCTAGTGCGCTGTAGAAGTCATGGCTAATGTATGAACCCGGGTGCCCGCGCGGCTCAGTTGAGAAACCCCTTGCAGCCGGCGGCGCCGCACAAGCACCGGATGCGCTCCTCGTCGTTGGTCTCGCGCTCGAACTTGTAGTCGTACGTCAACTCCTCGTTCACGCCAATGTCGCGGAGCGCGTAGATGACAATGCGCTTGCGCCCGTCCACCTTGATGATCTTGGCGGTGCAGTTGGGCACGCAGCAGTGGTTGATGAACCGCGCAATGCCGCCCTTCTTGGTTGCGTCAATCACCGTGTTCTCGTCCACGCGGAACAAGTAGCTCAGCCCCACCCCCAGCCGGAGGTAGCGCCGCTCCCGCGTTTCCGCCACGAGCTGCCGCACGCTCTCGCCCACGTACTCGATGATCATCTCCTTCGCGCCGATCGGCTCCATCGCGTACAACCCCCAGTCGTGGATCGCGCTCCGAGCAAACGCCACCGGCTTTTTGCGCTTCGCAAGCGCGTTGAGCAGGAGAATGTCCAGCTCCGTCTGGAGCAGCAGCACGTCTGCCGCCCACCGCCGGTTGTTCAGCCGGTTGGCGCGCAGCAGCTGCAACCGCAGAAGCGCCTCGTCCTCGTCCTCGTGCTTGACCGTGTTGAGCGGCTCTTTCGCAAGCCGCCGGTGGAGAAGATACTCGCCCTTGGCCGTGTCGGGGATCTTGCGGTACCCGTCGCTCCGCCACGCGCCCGACACGGACACGAGCAGCAGCGACGTGTAGCTGGGCTGCGGGAAGCCATGGAGACGCCGCTGGACGTGGGCCCAGTACTCGAGGGCAGCGGTGGCCGGGCCCTCGTCCGCCACGGCGTCGCCCAACGCCTTTTTCACCAACGCAAGATCCTCGTCGTCCCGAATCGTCTCCTGGAGCACAACAAGATCGAGGTCCATTGCGAGGTCGTCCTCCACCACCGTTTTGGGATATCCAGGACAGGGGTGGAACCGGAGATCCTCTGTCGGCACCATGTCCTCTTCCGGTTCCTCGTCCTGCTCCCCCCCGTCCTGCTCCCCCCCGTCCTGCTCTCCCCCGTCCTCCTCCTTGATCCGCACCTTCTTCGCCTCGGGCTCCACCAGCTCCTCCTCCTCGCTCTCCTCCTCCTCCTCCTCCACCTGCAACAACGCCCGCGGCCGCTTCTTGGTGATCTTGGGCAACTCCGGCATCGTCACCACCACCGACGCAAGCCCAAACACCGGCGCCGCGGCCGGAACCGCGGCCGCGGCCGGCTGCAGCTCCTGCACCGCCCGCATCACCGCCGGCGCCACCACCCGGTCGCGGATGTCCCGCCGCAAAAACTCCCCCAACTCCCGCATGATCGTGTCCGTGGCCAACGCCACAAGATCGTTGCGAGCACCCGCACCCCCTCCAAAGCCTGCCGGCACCGCCAAGTCCATGTGCAACCGCACGTTGTTCATCCGCACCCCTCCCAGCCGCATCAACACCGTCTCCCCCCGGTTCATGCGGTCCCACGGCACCAACGCCGCGCCGTCCATCTGCTCCCAGCAGCGCCGGCACTCGCCAAAGTCGTGGAACACAATGTACACGCCGTTCGCCTCCGGCATCACCCGCGCCCACTCAAACTCCCGGAGCGTCGTCTTGAGCCACGTGGCCACCTGCTTCAGCACGTACTTGGCGGCAATCGCCCGTGGCACCTGTGGCGGACCCCGCCCCGCCTGCAGCTCAATCCGCGCCACGTCCTCCTCCAAGTCCGCCGCATAGCTCTCGCGCGTGCGCACTGCAAGAAGATCGCGGAACGCCACGCGTTTGGCCGCGCGGACCGCCGTCTCCTCGATCGGAAAGTCGTCAGCGGCAATGAACAAGTACGGCCGGCCGCGGATGTACTGCTCCGTGCCCCGGAGCGGCGGCGGCAGCGGCACGATGCGGTGGCCGCGCTGGGCCAGCATGAGCGTCGAGTTGGGCGTGAGCCGCGCAAAGAGGTCCGAAGGCGCCGCATGCAAGGATGGGCCCAGCGGGAGATTGAGCGTGGCGGCACGCTGCTCCCGCTCGCGGGCCTCCTGCTCACGCCGCTCGCGGGCCTGCTGGCGCTCCCGTTCGCGGGCAGCCTCTCGCTCCCGCCGTTCCTCGGCCTCGCGGCGTTCCCGCTCGCGGCGCTCCTCGGCCTGGCGCCGCTCGCGCACCTTCTGCACCACTGCCTGCTCCTTCTGCTCAAGAAACCCGTTGGTGTTGGATGCGACGCGGAGGGCCACGCCGGCAAGCCGTGTTTTGGCACGCACCGCCTTGCGCGCCGCCGCCACGGCACCGTCACCCTTGAACCGCACCCGTGCAACGCCCAAGGGCGCGGCAGTCTCCGGGTCCAGCGAAATCTCCACCTCCAGCACGGCGCCGTGCACGCCGAGCTGGTGACGCAACTGGAGCTCAGTGGTGCCGAGCGGGAACCCCCAGACCACCACCTCGGGCGACGGGGGCGGGCCCACCGAGTGTGCGTCGTGAGCATAGTGCACCACCGCAAGCTCGCGCACGAGCCGGCCGCGTCGGTACTTGACCGTGGCGGGCGGCGGACCGCGGCGCGGATCGACCGGCGACGCGGCAGTGGCCTGGCCCTCGACAGCCATCTGGAGGCGGCCCCGCTGCTCCTTGGGCCGCTTGTCCAACAGCGGGTCGTACGTGACGCGGTAGGCCTTCTTGTGCTGGGGTGGCACCTCGGCCGCCTCCAAGACGGGCCCGTAGTGGTGGTGTTTGGCGCCGTTTACGTAGGAGTAGACCGGCGGCAGGGTGCTCACGGGCGTGAGGGGCGTCGGCAGGGCCGCGCCGTGCGGCCCCGCGGGAAGCCCGTCGCGGCTCCAGCGACCAGACATGGGGATGAGACGATAAATATCTAGTGCTTTGGCTACTTGGTGCGGATGTGGCGCAAGGGCCCGCGCAGGTGGAGGAAGTTGGTGGAGTACTCCTTCTTGCGGAAGCGGCGCACCTTGGGCTCCTGGACGTAGTAGGTCCAGCCGTGGCTGGCGGCAAAGCGCACGGCGGCCTCCTTGGTGTCAAACTTGAGGTTCGTGCACTGCATCGCGTCGCTGGTGCCCTGGTAGCCCATCATGTCGTTCTCCCAGCGGTTGCCCTTGCCAAGCACGTCCCAGTTGAGGCGCCACACGTCGCCGTTGTGGTTCGCCAGCTGCGTCGCCGGCTTGGCCTCGCGGTAGATGCGCACCTCGCGCTCGCTGATGAGCGAGGCCGGCGCGCCGCTGACGAGCTGCTTGGGGAAGGCCGCCTGGGCCGGCGTGAGGTCATTGAACGGCGACGCCGGGGCCGTCTGGAGCGCCGGGGCGGTGCGCGAGAGGGCGCGCGCGCCCGGGACACGGCGTGCAGCCACGCGGAGAGAGAGCATTGAGATGGGAAAAGAGGAGATGTGATTGGCGCGGAGCACGATTTGGGGTGCGCCGCGCGGGCCGGCGCGGTGCGGCGGTGCGGGGCGGGGCGGGGGCCTGCGCACCGGGACCGTGCTCGCCGCCGCCCCACGGTGCCCGTGCCGCCCGCGGTGCCCCGGGGGGCCGGGAACGGCGCCGCCGGCGTACACACGAGCACGCATGCGTACACACGAGCACGCATGCGTACACACGAGCACGCGCGTGGGAGCGCATATTTTTTCGCGCGGTTTTTTCACGCTTTTTTCCACCCACCCGCCACACCATGAAGTACATCCAGACGGACCAGACGCTCGAGATCCCCGAGGGGGTGACCGT
>JAJMSD010000108.1:0-31354 GCA_030558265.1 [Candida] pseudocylindracea
CTTCGACCCCGCGTCCAAGTCGCAGCGCGAGGCGTTGGGGCTCCCCTTGAACTAGCCATAGACAGCCATAGTGCCTCGAACACGGCTCGCCGGTTGCGCCCTTTTTCCGCCGTGCGTGTTTCCGCCTTTTCCGTTTTCGTCGCGCGACGACCGATTAGGACAGAAACATACCATCCCCCTTTTCGGCCCACAACACTCTTCATGGACCAGGACCAGAGCGTGTACGAGCCGCGCTTGCGCAAGCAACAGGATCTGGCCGGCGAGCTGCCGGCGGCCGAGGGGCCGCGCGAGGAAACCAGCGCGATGGCGGTGGCCAACACGTTTATTCGGCTCTTTCCGAACCAGGAGCAGGAGCAGGAGCAGAGCCCGATTCTCAACCTCCAGCTGATCGAGAAGCTCCGTCTGTTTGTGGAGCCCAAGGACGGCGTCAAGTTTGTGCTCGTCAAGCCCAACGGTCCCCGGCGCGATGGGCGCATTGGCCGGCCGCGGAAGGACTACCGCAGCACTGGCGGCCGCATGCGCATCGACCCCGTGGTGCGGCTGGAGAACCCGGCGCTCGACAACTCGTCGTTCAGCACCTTTCGGTTGGACAACCGTCCGGTGCTGGGGCCGGGGTCCCGCGGCGGTCGTGTGCGCACACGCGGCGGCCAGACACGGATTGTGCGCAAGACCACCAAGCGCGTCGAGCCGTTGGCCGAGGACGGCAAGTTCAAACTCGTACAGGAAGAGCCCGTGGGAAGACAGCCAGTGCCGTGGCACAAGGTGCCGACACCTGCCAAGTACACCATGTGGGAGGATGCCTACGCAGAGGTGGTGGACAGGCAGGCGGAAACTGCCAAGGCGGCGCGGGAGAAGGTGGCCCAGGGCCCCACGGCCGCAGTCAAGTGGCCGCGGTCCAATGAAATGGGGAAGAAGGACCTGGAGGTGGCGGCCGCTGTGAGGCATGCCGTGATGATGATGGAGAAGCGTGAGAAGAAGAAGCGGGCCCATGGCCAGAAGGAGGAGGGGGAAGAGGAGGGGGAAGAGGAGGGGGAAGAGGAGGGGGAAGAGGAGGGGAAAGGGGAAGGCGAGGATGAGGAGGAGAAGGAAGAGGGGGGACCGGGGCCAGAGAAGGAAGTGCCCGAGGGAAAAGACAAGAACGGAGGCGAGCCCCCTATGAAGATTGGTGGTCGGAGCGAGCTGCAAGATGGCAAGGAAAGCATGACAACGCCACAGGAGGCAGAGAGGGAGCAGGCCGGCACCCCCCCCTCCACCTCAATCCACCCGCTGCCCCCAGCGCCCGCTACCAGCTAGCAATGAACATACGTTACGAACTCTGGCGGGATACTCTCACTCTCCCCCCGGGCCGATAGGCACGCACCGCCTGAGTGCCCCCGCGACCCCAGTCGACCACGCCATGCGCACGGTCATCTCTTGCAGCATCATGGACCCCCTTGCTCTTGCCGAATGCGTCCATGCCCCGCTGGCGCCGGTGCTGGTCCGCCAAGACCTCCATCTCCCTGCGCGACGGCTTGGGCTTGGAGCTCGAGTGAATGGCAGGACGACTCACGTGCTTGCTGCGGGTCTTGCTGCTGTGATGTTCCAGAGTCTTGGGCGGGGAAACGTACTCCAAGGGAAACTCGTCGTCGGTGGGCTCGTCAGCGACGCCGACAGGCTGGGGCACGTCGCCGAGACGAAGCACCGCGTGTTTTGGCCGTGCACCCGGGAGCGCTGCGTCTGGCGACAACGGCGCGCGAAGGTCTGACGGCAACAGCAGAGGACCGGTAGCTCCAGCTTCTTCCCACTTAGCGCCCTCCTTGTCCTCACCAACACTCCCGCCAGGCCGGACCCTGGCAGTAACGCGATCGGCAGCAGTTCCCACACGCTCGGCAGCACTGCCCACGCGCGCAGCGACCAGGTCGACCTTGGTTTTGACCACCAGCAGGACGGGGTGGAGAAAACGAGCCTCACGCTGGCGCCCCAAGGCCTGCTGCGCGCATCCAGAATTCACAATCGGGTCACAGTGCGGTGCCGGCTCCCATCCCGTGCCATCGTCGTCTGTTGGGCCCCCACCGTCTTCGGGTGCTGGCGGAAAGTGCACTCGTTGGCAGGCCCCAAAAAAGCTTGAGCGCGCCTCGGGATACACGTCGCCGCACACGTCGTGGAGGCAATTGAGGAAGGTGTTGGGGCGGTTGCAGATGCACGAGAGATCTCCGGAGGAGGCACAGCCGCGGCCAACTGCCATGACACACTGGAGAACACAGGCCGGCGGCGTCGCAGCAGCCATCGGCACGACAACCAGGACGAGCAACAAGCCGGCAAGCATACAGAGCGGTTGATATGTTTGTGGCTCCGATACGGCGGGTAGCCGCCGGAGTCACGCTGGCGCACGTGGTCGCAGGGCGGCTCGAGCTAGGGTGTGGATTAGGTCTACGGGATGCGCAAGGCCAACTTGCCGGTGGTCTTTCTCGCCTCGAGCAACTCGGTGGCCTCGCGGTAGTCCTTCAAGTCGAACGTCTGCGTCACGTCGAGATGGAGCTCGCCGCTTTCGAGCAAGCGGAGCAACTCCGTCGAGTAGCTCTCCCACTCCTCCGGCGTCGCCAAGTACGCAAACACCTGGGGCCGGGCAATCTTGATGTTCTTGGGAGAGAGCCGGTTGATCACAAACGGCGGCACGGCACCAGACGCGTTGCCAATCAGCACAAGCGTCCCCTTGCGTGCAAGCAGCGCAAACGACGACTCGAACGTGTCCTTGCCGACGCCGTCGAACACGGCCGCCACGCCGGCGCCGTCGGTGATTTCGGACACCTTGGCCGCCACGTCCTCGGACGAGAGGATGAGGAACTCGGCGCCCGCCTTCTTGGCACGCTCGAGCTTGGCCTCGGTCAGGGCCGTCGCAATGACGTGGGCACCGCGCGCGGAGATCAACTGGGTGAGCACCAAGCCGAGCGAGCCGGCGGCCGCAGGCACGAGAATGTAGTCGCCCTTCTTGACGTCGTACGCGTCGGTGATGAAGGTGAGCGCCGTGAGGCCCGACACGAGGGAGGCGCCGTAGGTGACGAGGTCCTCGTCGGTCACCTGCTTGGCGGCCTTCTTGGTCAAGTTGAGCACCTTGCCGGCGGCAGGCACAGCCGTGTACTGCGCAAACAGCAGGCCGCCGAGGTAGGCCACCTTGTCGCCGACGGCGAACTTGTCGGCGGGCACGTCCTTGCCCACGGCGGCAATGACGCCCGCAGCCTCGCGACCGGGGATGTAGGGGTACTGCGTGGGGTACAAGCCGGTGCGGAAGTAGGCCTCGATGAAATTGACGCCAGCAGCGGCGTTCTTGACGAGGATGTCGGCAGCACCGACCGCGGGCACGGGCGCGCTCTCGAGGTACTTGATGACGTCGAGGCCGCCCTTGGCGACGACCTGGATAACCTTCTGGGTGGTGGGGATGGACATTGTGGTGCGGCGGGCAGACCGGCGGCGACAATGGCCCTCTTATACACGACCCTGGCCCGATGACGCAACCCGCACGTTATGTAATGTACACCACAATCGATAAAGATGACTAATGGGGTGTTGCGAGGGCGGCGCGGAGGGCGGCGCGGAGCCGGCGCGGCACACACGGCGCACGGCGCACGGCGCGCGGGAGCATTAGGAGCGCAAGATGACGCGCCGGATCTCGCCGCGCGGGACGCACACCATGCCCAACCGCCGGGAGTGGCTGCCCACGCGCTCGAGCGTGTCGGAAAGCAACAAGTTGGCCTGCGGGTCCAACGCAGTCAAGACCCCGGTCAAGACACGCAGCTCTGTGGGCAGCTCTGCGGGCAGCTCGGGCCGCCCGAGCGTGACGCTGAGCGTCTTGCCGATCACCTCCTCGGGGCGCATCGGATAAATAGTCGCAAGGCGGGCACGGCCGGGACGCACAACTCCGACCTGCAGCTCCCCCGCGCCGTCCGGGGACTGGCACGCCACGACGCACGCTCGGCGCGCTCCGTGCGCCGACGCCCGGCCGATGCCCGGAGCACGCGCACGTGCCCGGGGTCCGTGTACCGTGCGCGCCCGCCACGCCGCGACCGCCACGCGCTTCCGTGCCACGTAGTGCCCAACCAGCCCCTCATGACCCCACGCACGCGCGCTTCCACCGATTTCCGTGCGGCGGACTCATGCATGACCCCGTGTCGAACTGACCCCTCACTGCAGCCTCACATTAGCCCCAGCCATCACCCCACCACCCCCCCTATTCTTCCCATGCCGCGCTCTATCAAGGACCATCTTCTCTTCGAGGTGGCCACCGAGGTGGCCAACAAGGTGGGCGGCATCTACTCGGTGCTCAAGCTGAAGGCCCCCATCACCGTTGCCGAGTACCGCGAGCGCTACACCTTGTTGGGCCCGCTCAACTCGGCCCTGGCGGCCGTGGAGGTTGAGGAGTTGGAGGTGCTGGACCCCAAGATCAAGGCAGCGCTCCAGCTGATGCTGGACCGTGGCGTGCAGTGGTTGTACGGACGCTGGCTTATCGAAGGTGCACCGCGCGTGCTCTTGTTCGACCTCGGCCTGGCGTGGGGCAACTTGAACGACTGGAAGGCCGACTTGTGGGAGGTGGCCGGCATTCCGACGCCCGACCACGACATCGAGAGCCACAACGCCATTGTGCTCGGCTACCTCGTGGCGTGGTTCCTCGGCGAGTTGGTCCACCACGACACGGAGCGCGCGGTCATTGCCCACTGCCACGAGTGGCTTGCAGGCGTGGCGCTCCCGCTCTGCCGCACGCGCAAGATGGACGTCACCACGGTGTTCACCACACACGCCACGCTTCTCGGCCGCTATCTCTGCGCCGGCAACGTCGACTTTTACAACAACTTGGACAAGTTCGACGTGGACGCCGAGGCGGGCAAGCGTGGCATCTACCACCGCTACTGCATTGAGCGCGGTGCCGCGCACGCGGCCGATGTGTTCACGACGGTGCTGCACATCACGGCGTTCGAGCTGGAGCACTTGTTGAAGCGCAAGCCGGACGGCGTGTTGCCCAATGGGCTCAACGTGGCCAAGTTCAGCGCGCTGCACGAGTTCCAGAACCTCCACGCATTGCTGAAGGAGAAGATCAACGAGTTTGTGCGCGGACACTTCTATGGCCACTACGACTTTGACTTCGACAACACGTTGTACTTCTTCATTGCCGGGCGCTACGAGTACCGCAACAAGGGCGCGGACTTTTTCATCGAGGCACTTGCGCGCCTCAACCACCAGCTCAAGGAGTCTGGCTCCAAGATGACGGTGGTGGCGTTTCTCATCATGCCCGCGTCGACGCTGCTGTACACGGTGGAGACGCTCAAGGGCCAGGCCGTGATGAAGCAGTTGGAGGCCACCATCAGCGGCGTGCAGAAGCGCATCGGCGAGCGTCTCTTTGAGTACTGTGCTCGCCACCCCGGCCACAACACGGAGCTTCCGTCGTTGGACGAGCTCATCAAGCCGGCAGACCGCGTGTTGCTCAAGCGCCGTGTGTTTGCGCTCAAGCGCGACCTGCTCCCGCCGATTGTGACACACAACATGACGGACGACGCCAACGACCCGGTGCTCAACCAGATCCGCCGCGTGCAGCTCTTCAACCGCCCGGAGGACCGCGTGAAGGTGATCTTCCACCCGGAGTTCCTCAACGCCAACAACCCGATTCTTCTGCTCGACTACGAGGAGTTTGTGCGCGGCACCCACATGGGCATCTTCCCGCTGTACTACGAGCCGTGGGGGTACACCCCCGCCGAGTGCACTGTCATGGGCGTGCCGTCGATCACCACAAACCTCTCTGGGTTTGGCTGCTACATGGAGGACCTCATTGAGAACGCCAGCGACTACGGCATCCACATTGTCGACCGGCGCATGAAGCTGGTGGACGAGCTGATCAACCAGCTTGCAAGCATGATGTTCGACTTCACCACCAAGCTGCGCCGCCAGCGCATCAACCAGCGCAACCGCACCGAGCGGCTTCTGGACCTTCTCGACTGGAAGCGCATGGGCTTGGAGTACATCAAGGCGCGCCAGTTGGCTCTCCGCCGGGCGTACCCCGACCAGTTCCAGAACGGCGCGGACCCGTTTGCCCAGCAGGGCTTGAAGGTGACGCGTCCGTTGCTGGCACCCGGCTCGCCGCGTGACCGCGCGTTGTTGATGACGCCCGGCGACTTGGGGCTGTTGGCGGAGGCGGCGGACGAGTTGGAGACCGAAGACTACGTGGGGTTCAGGCTCGGCGGCCGTGACGACGACGAGGACGACCGGTACCCGATCACTCTCCGCGGCAGCACGCCCCGGCCCTAGAGCGCGGCAGCGCCCCGGTCCTAGAGCGCGACAGCGCCCCTTTGCTTTGTACTGAGTTTCACATGTTGCGTTCACGTGGTTTCCCCGCACTGCGCTATGCAGCGGACGGCATTAGGCTTCGCACAGCGCTCGCCCTTCGTCTCCACTCGTTTGTTGCGTGCCGGGAATGATCTTGAGAGTGCACCGAGGGGTGCTGGGTGCGGTGCTAGCGGCGGTGGTGCTCCTCGTGGTGCTTGCCACCCGCAGACGGTGGGCGCCGCACCCCCCGTACCATCTCGACCACGAGGTGGTGCTCACGGCGCTGGAAACGCCGGACTTGCTCCACGAACACTGGCACAGGGGCGGCATCCACAAGTGGTTGTGTGGCGAGATCATGGTGCGGGACAGCATGGACCTGAGCCAGTGGTTGTACACGGACGGTCCGTACGACCCCGCGGTGAACAAAAAGGTGTATAACGTGCGGCACTACGAGGAGCCCGAGCACCGGGAGTAGGTGTGTGCAGCATCTGCTGCGCGGCGTGCGGTACCGCCGGGCGGCGTCGCACCGCCGCGCCGTGCTGGCCGCGTGTGCTGGCCGCGTGTGCCGTTTTGACTCCTCTCTGACTCGGGCCAGCCCATCGCTCCTATAAATCCAGCCGCTCCGCAGCCCCTGCCCTGCTCCGCAGTCTCCGCCCACGACATGCTTGCCCGCGGTGTTCGTTTCCAGCTGACGCTCAGCAAGACGCCGCTCCATGCGCTCCACGAGCGCCTTGGCGGCAAAATGGTGCCCTACGCGGGCTTTCTGATGCCCGTGCTCTACTCCGGCCAGCTGCATGTCGAGTCGCACCGGTGGGTGCGCTCCAAGTGCGGCCTCTTTGACGTGCTGCACATGTTGCAGCACCGCTTGAGCGGTCCTGATGCGCGCGCCTTCTTGGAGCGGGTGCTGCCGGCGGACCTCGGAGCGCTTCCGGCGTTTGGCCTGACGTTGCTGGTGTTGCTCAACGACAAGGGCGGCGTCGTGGACGACACCATCATCACCAAGCATGGCGACGACTCGTTCTACTTTGTCACGAACGCCGGGTGCCGCGACAAGGACCTCGCGTTTCTCAGGGCACAGCGGCGCCCCACAGACGACTTCACGCACACCCCGTTCGAGGGAACGCTTCTTGCCTTGCAGGGGCCGTTGGCAGCCGAGACGCTCCAGATGTTCACGCAGACGGACCTCGGTGCGGTGGTGTTTGGCACGAGCGCGTATGTGGACTTGGACGTTGCCGGGCGCGTGCACGTGGCGCGTGGCGGGTACACGGGCGAGGATGGGTTCGAGATCTCGATCGAGGATGGCGCGGCTGCCGTGGCCTTTGCAGAGGCGCTTCTTGCCAAGGAGGCGGTTGCCCCGATCGGTCTTGCGGCGCGCGACTCGCTCCGGCTCGAGGCCGGCATGTGTCTTTACGGCCACGAGCTCACGGAGGAGTTGACGCCCGTGGACGCGTCGCTTCTGTGGGTGGTGCCCAAGCTGCGGCGCAGTGCGGACGCCGGGTTCAACGGCGCGGCGCGCATTGCGGCGCAGCTTGCCGACAAGAAGCTGGTGAAGGCGGTGCGCGTGGGGTTGACTTCGAAGGGCCCCGCACCGCGCGACGGCAGCGTGGTGTACAGCGAGGCGGGTGAGCCTGTGGGCTTTGTCACCTCCGGCAGCCCGTCGCCGCTGGTGGGCGGGAACGTGGCGCAGGCGTACGTCCGCAAGGGCAGCAACAAACTGGGCACGAAGGTCAAGGTGGAGGTGCGGGGCAAGTTGAGAGACGCCGAGATTGCCAAGATGCCGTTTGTGGAGACCCACTACTACCGCGGATAGCGCGGGCGTTAGTCACACAGCCACACCGCGCGCCGGGCCCGGGTGCTATATTAAACGTGCGCGTCCCACTCCATCTGCATTCCTCGATGCTTGTGGTGAACGGCGCGTACTTTGCGCACGCGCACACGGTGTGCGCGTACCTGGCGTTCCTCGCGGCGCTTGCCGTCGGCGTGCTTCTCCACTACGAGAAGATCGTCGAGAACAGCGTGTGCGGCTATCCCGACGAGTGGTTCCCGCTGGTGCTGGCTACCATCGGCGACTGGTACCCGGAGCGGCTGGTGTTTCAGATCTTGATCGCCTTGACCGCCACCCCGCGCTTCACCTTCTTGGGGCTTCTCTTCTGGCGCTTGTACCGCGCCGAGCGCAGCGCAGCCGCATGGACGTTTCTCGTCTCGGGCGTGTTGCGGCTGTTCACGGCCGGCGGCTGGGTGTACATCACCCTGAGCGACGACCACGACGCGCACGACGTGTTCATGATTGCCTACATTGTCTTGACTATCCCGTACGACGTGGCGGTTGTCCGTGCCACGGTCGACGGCACCACCAAGCGTGCCCGCGTGGCCAGCGCGCTCGCATTCTTCGGCACGCTTGTGCCCTTGGTGTACTGGTTCATCCAGCACAAGGTGCACGAGCGCAAGGGCGCCTACTCTGTGTATGCGTACTTTGAATGGGCCTTGATCTTGTTGGACGTCTTGTTTGACGCATGGGCATACAGAGACTTGCTGGACGTCGAGGTGAGCATTGGCACCTCCGGCGTGGGCGTGGCGGCAACAGAACTGGCACCCCCTGGTGCAGGCAAGGCGTTGAAGAAGAAGCTGCTGCTTGCGAAGGTGGCTCCGGCTGCCGCTTCGCTGCCTCTGGCCGTTGCGTCGCCGTCCCTGTCGTGCCACCTTCTCCTCGTGTCTGCCCTCCACTCCTTCTTCTTCTTCACCCTCATTACCGGTCTCTTTGTGTGCGTGTGGCACTTTCCTCTCTGGTACATGGGGATCAGTGGCTACGAGGCTCTGATCGTGGCGCTCATTGTGCCTGCGGTGCTTGCCTCCTCCAGAGCCCGTGCCCTCGTCTCGACGCACCTCGAGGCTGTCCGGTCGGCGTCTGTCGTTCTCGGCGTGGGTGCGTACCGCATTGAAACGCCCGAGTACCGTCTTCTCCTGGTGGCGGCGGGTGCCGGTGCGGCTGCTCTTGCGTTGGCGCTGGAGGTGGCGGATCTCGACGACGACGCGGTCCTGGTGTACGGCGCCGGCACGGTGCTTGGGCTCCTTGTGCTGGCAGTTGTCAAGTACGCGTGGTACACCCTCAACCCCATCTGGCCCATCATGCACGATGGCAACGGCGGCTGGAACGTGACGGGCGTGGTTGTGGGGTTGGTGGCCGCCCGCCACACGGCTCTTCCTGCACTCCCTCGTGCTAAGGCTATGTCCGGCGCCGTGGGCTCGTTTGGGACAACAGTCGCGGCGGCGCTTGCAGTCGGGGCTCTTTTCTACTCGCTTTCGGCCATGCTCACCGACGGTCTGACCATTGTCTACTTTGGCTGGGAGGGCTATCCGGCGGGGCCGCTCCCCACGACGCATCTGGTGGTGGTGTATGCGGCGGTGGCAGCGGGCATTCTTATCTCCCTCACCTCCATTCCCACCAGCCCGTTGTTCTCGTTGGCGGGCGCCGCTGGCGCGGCCGCCATGTATGCCCTTACCGGCTACGCCTCGCTCGCCGGCGGCGCGGTGTACGCCGCGTATCTCGCGGGCGTGACGCCTGCGGTGTTGCGCAAGGCGCGTGCCACGAACCGGCCCGGTCTTGTGTTTGGCCTCGGAGGGCTTGTGCAGGTGGCCGTTCTGTTGGCTCACGTATTCATCGTGGCGTACGCATTTGTGCCGGGCGGTGTCTTTTTCCGCGAGCACTACGACTATGTGTTGGCGGTGCTGACCGCACTTGTGGCTCTCGGTGCCGTGTCGGCGCCCCGCCGGGTGGCCACGCTTCCGCGCTCGCTTGTGCCCGCGGTTGTGGCGGTTCTTGCAGCCAGCGGCGGGCTCACGTATTGGCACACGGCCGTGCCTGCGATTGTGCCGTTCAATGCCGAGTCGCGTTCGTTCACGGCAGGCATCTGGACGATCCACTTCGGCCTTGACAACGACATGTGGGCGCTGGACTACCGGATGGCGGAGCTTCTCAAGGATGCACAGGTGGACATTGTGGGGCTCTTGGAAACGGACACACAGCGGCTTATCGGGGGGAACCGCGACTTGACGCAGAGCATTGCGGCTGAGGTGGGCTACTACGCAGACTACGGCCCGGGCCCGCAGAAGCACACGTGGGGCGCGTGTCTTCTTTCCAAGTTCCCGATCATCAACTCGACGCACCACTTGTTGCCGCTGCCCGTGGGCGAGCTCGCGCCGGCGATTCATGCGACGCTCGACGTGTACGGAGAGCTTGTGGATGTGTTTGTGTTCCACTCGGGGCAGGAGGAGGACGAGGAGGACCGTCGGTTGCAGCTGTTGGAGATGCAGCGGCTCATGGCGGGGCTGGCACGGCCGAAGATCCTTCTCCTGTATCTCGTGACGGAGCCGCTTGTGGGCAACTACCACACGTACGTGGGCGAGGGGCTGACGATGTACGACATTGACAGCACGGACGACGACCGGTGGTGCGAGTACATTTTGTTCCGGGACCTCGAGAAGATTGGGTGGGCGCGGATTCTGCGCAGCTCGATCACCGACACGGAGCTCCAGATTGCCAAGTTCCGGTTGGTGGAGGAGCCGGCGCGGCTCGGCGAGCGGCTCTACGAGAACCGGTTCGTGGAGGAGGAGGCGGTGGCGGAGGCGCTCCGGTTCCCTGAGTGTTTCCGCGGCGACGGCGTGCGCGGGCACCGGTACCACGTGTTCGACGAGCCGCGGTACTTTGAGCCGGCGGTGTAGGCATGCAGCATGCAGCGAAGCGTGCAGGGACGCGCGAGGCGTGTCGCGGCTGCAGGTTTCTCCCCGGAATGCCGCGCGGCTGCGGAGGCAACACAGCGCACCATGTCTTCTTCCCAGTCCCTTCTCGAGCTCGGCGAGCAGCTCATTGGCAACAACCAGCTCGGCGAGGGCATTGAGAAGCTTGCGCAGGCCGAGCACCAGGAACAGCAGCAGGGCGGCGAGCGGCTGGGCGTGCAGAACCGCATTGCCGAGATCATCCAGAGCTTGGTGACCAAGTACGTGGCGGGCAACGTCGGGGGCAACAACGCGGTGCTGCAGGCGTTGGTGCTGGGCTTGATGCTGCACAGCGGCAACAACTTGGGCCAGTTGGCGGTGTTGGGGCTGTTGTTGGGGCACGGCAGCGGCAGCGGGTTCAACCTCCTGTCGTTGGCGGGGTTGGCAAGCAGCAGCGGTGGCAGCAGCGGCGGGTTGGGCCAATTGATGTCGTTGGTGGGCGGCCACCTGAGCAGCCAGCAGGGCAGCCAGCAGGGCGGAGGGTTGGCGAGCGCTGCGGAGCTGTTCCTCGGCGGGAACCAGCAGAAGCAGAGCGGCGGGTTGGCTGGTGTTGCGGAGCAGTTTTTGGGCGGGAGCAACCAGGGCCAGGGCCAGGGCCAGGGCCAGGGCCAGGGCCAGGGCCAGGGCCAGCAGGAGGGCTTCGACTTTGACCACGTCGCCAGCCTCGCGTCCCTGTTCCTCAAGCAGTAGCACGTGTATCGGTACACACACCCGGAGGACATGGTAGCCACACGCCCGGCCGGGTAACCCCGCACGCGCTCCATCCAGTAATATCTCTGCAATTGAGCGCACGCACTCTTCTCACCATGGCTGACCACCCGAGACCCGCGTTGGTGCTGTTCGACGACATCGACTACCGCGACACCAAGGCGCTCTACCGTGCCCGCGACCTGTACATGCGCGAGGAGCACGTGCGCCGCGCCGAGTTGAAGACGGTGCGCAAGGCGCTTCTGCAGTGCTACCACACGCTGGGCGTGAACCACTTTGAGGACTGCCGCGAGTTGGCAGAGTTGTACCTCACGATGATCCGCACTCACCAGGTGTTGGGCTCGCAGGGCTACCAGAAGTACGACCCTGCAAAGTGAACAGGGTCTGCTCCGGCGCCAGCCCGGCGCTGCCGCGGCCTGCTCTGGCCGACCCCGCCGCAGAGGCCGCTGCCCGTCGGCGCGCCACTCCCACGCGCCCTCGTGACGCTGCCTGTCCCCTATCTATTCATGCATCGGCCCCGCCGTATACACAAACCACAGAGCCCTGCGTCCGTGCTGCCGCCCGTCACCTGATACCGGGTTATGCAACTCCGATGCACATATAAATCGTCCCCCACACCCCCCTCCCCCGCCCAGCCATGCCTGCCGTCAGCGCTGTCAAGACGTACGTGGTGCAGGCGCCCTCCGAGGCGGTGCTCCAGGACACGGTGGCCTTCTACGAGCTGCTCGACTTCTTCCAGACGGCCTCGCTCGCGCTGCGCGCGGAGCTCCTGACGCCCGAGCGCAACGCCCACATCACCATCGAGGTGGTGGCCCGCCCCGCCACGCCCCGCGTTCCGCCCGCCGATCTCCGTCTGGCCCTGTCGCTGGTGGTGTTTGGCACCACCAACATCCACGTTCTTGCCGAGCGGCTTGCGGGCAGCACGGTGCAGCTCTTTCCCACCGAGGCCAACCCCACCGAGCTCTACACCGTGGACCCCGCCGGCACGGTTGTCGGCTTCACGGCATACGCGCCCGGTCACCAGTTTGCGCTGATTGTGCCCATCACCGCGACGGACCGCGTGTTTGGCGCCCAGTCCACCACGCCCGGCACCCGCTTCGGCGTGCCGTCGCTCAGTGCGCAGCGCAACATTGCCGTCATGACTTCTGGCGGCGACTCGCCCGGCATGAACAGCATGGTGCGTGCCGTCGTGCGCACCGCCATCCACTCTGGCTGCAAGGCGTTTGCCATCTACGAGGGCTACGAGGGCCTCGTGGCGGGTGCCGACTTCATCAAAGAGATGCTGTGGGACAGCGTGCGCGGCTACCTCCTGCTCGGTGGCACCGCCATTGGAACTGCGCGCTGTGCCAAGTTTCGCGAGCGCAGCGGACGCCTCCAAGCGTGCGCCAATCTCATTGCCGCCGGCATTGACGCGCTCGTCGTGTGTGGCGGCGACGGCCTGCTCACGGGCGCCGACCTCTTTCGCGCCGAGTGGCCCTCGCTTACACAGGAGCTTCTCGATACTGGCCGGATTACCCAGGACGTGTACCGCCGGTTCCAACACCTCAACATCTGCGGCACTGTTGGCTCGATCGACAACGACATGCTGGGAACGGACGCCACCATCGGCGCGTACCTGCTGTTGGCACGCATCTGCGAGGCCATTGACTACATCAGTGCCACCGCACACTCGCACCTGCGGGCATTTGTCGTGGAGGTGATGGGCCGGCACTGCGGCTGGCTTGCGCTCATGGCGGGCATGGCCACCTGTGCCGACTACATTCTCATTCCCGAGAAGCCGGCGCTGCTGCAGGAATGGCTGGAGCAGATGAGCAAGATTGTGCGCCAGCACCGCGAGCGTGGCAAGCGCACCACCATCGTCTTGGTGGCCGAGGGCGCCATCACCAGCGACCTCAAGCCGATCTCGAGCGAGGATGTGAAGCAGGTGTTGGTGGGCTTGGGCCTTGACACGCGCATCACCACCCTTGGGCACGTGCAGCGCGGCGGCACCGCTGTTGCCTTTGACCGCTTTCTTGCCACGCTCCAGGGCGTCGAGGCGGTCAAGGCGGTGCTTGAGGGCACTCCCGACACGCCGTCACCGCTCATTGCCATCGAGGAGAACAAGATTGTGCGGCGGCTGCTTATGGAGGCGGTTGCGGCGACCAAGGAGGTTGCTGCCGCCATTGAGGCGCGCGAGTTCAAGCGCGCCATGTCGCTCCGCGATGCCGAGTTTGCCGAACATCTCAGCCACTTCATGGCCATCAACTCTGCCGACCACAACGAGGCGGTTCTTCCGCCTGACAAGCGTCTCAAGGTGGCGGTGATCAACATCGGCGCGCCGGCTGGCGGCATGAACGCCGCCGTGTACGCTATGGCCACCTACTGCATGCACCAGGGCCACACGCCATACGCCATCCACAACGGGTGGCTGGGGCTTGCGCGCCACGAGAGCGTGCGGCTGATGGACTGGCTCCAGATGGACGGGTGGACTGCGTGTGGCGGTCTGGAGATTGGCACGAACCGCACTGTGCCGAGCGACACGGACATTGGCATGATTGCTTACTACTTTGACAAGTACGGCTTTGATGGCCTTGTCGTTGTGGGTGGCTTTGAGGCGTTCGAGCTGTTGCAGCAGTTGGAGGCGGCGCGCAGCGAGTACCCGGCCTTCCGCATTCCCATGGTGCTTGTGCCGGCCACCCTCCTGAACAACGTGCCGGGCACCGAGTATCTGATTGGCCTGGACACATGCTTGAACCTGTTGGTGCTGTACTGCGACATCATCAAGCAGAGCGCTGCCGCGTCGCGCGACCGCGCCTTTGTGGTGGAGATCCAAGGCGGCAACTCGGGCTATATCACCACCATGGCCTCGCTCACGACGGGTGCGGTGGCCAACTATGTGCCGGAGGAGGGGCTCGCGCTCTCTCAGTTGGAGCAGGACATTGTCACCCTCAAGGACCAGTTTTCGAGTGCTGGCTACGAGACGCTTAGCGGCAAGCTCGTGCTCAAGTCGGCCAACGCCCTGAAGGTGCTCAGCACGGAGGTGCTTGCGCGCATCATGAACGAGGAAAGCGGCGGGGTGTTTGACGTCAAGACAGCCGTGCCTGGCCATGTGCAGCAGGGTGGAACGCCCTCGCCCATCGACCGCACGCGTGGCGCGCGCTTTGCCATCCGTGCAGTGCAGTTCATTGAGGAGACGCACGAGCGGTGCCGTGCCGTCAAGGCCGATCTCGATGCGGGCGTGACGGACATTTGCGACACTGCAAGCGTGTTGGGCGTGAAGCGGGCCAGCATTCAGTTCACGCCGGTGCGCACCATCTACGACTTCCAGACGGATCTCGGCAAGCGCATGCCCAAGAAGGTGTTCTGGGGCGGGTTGCGTCCGGTGGCCGACATGTTGGTGGGGAGAACCACGGTGCGGCCCGAGTAGACAGTACACGTCGATCGGTGGGCGCAGCCCGGGTAGAGAACACACGTCACTCCGCGGGCGCGGTCATGGCCGCGAGGGCGCGCGCGGGTGCGGCGCCAAGTGTGTAGTTGGCTGTTCCCGCGGGATCCGAAAAGTCATCCACACGTGGCACCGGGCCGTCAAGCGGACAGAGCGTCATTCCGCTGCACTCTTCGAGCACGAGCCGGCCCAGCGCGACAGACGCAACCACCGTGGTGTCGCGGCACCGGTGGAGACGGAGCTGCTGCGCGCGCACAACAATCGTCGACGACTCTGCCAGCTGGACAAACACCGGGCCGGTGCACTCGAGCACAAGCGTCGAGTCGGCGGTGCGGGGCACGTAGACCAGAGCACCGGCCGCGCGCACCACACAGTCGCGCGTCGGGGGAAGCGACACCGCGGGCGCGCTGAGCGTGAGGGACTGCAGCCGCACCTCCGGCACGGCGTCTGTGGACACCGCGTCGGCACCCGCCGCCGCCGGCTCCTCCGCTGTGTTGCTGCGCCGCGCCGTGAACCGGAACGGCACCAGCTGCATGGCGGCGCGGCGCGCCTCAATGGCGGCAACGACGGCATCCGCCTGGCGCATTCCTGCCTTTTGGTCGAACAGGGCCATCGGGGCCAACGCGCGCGTCAACCCGACCACGCGCCTCCGCAACGCGGCAAGCTCTGCCGGCGACTGAGCGCCGGCAACCGTGCCGGCGACCGCCTCGAGCTGCCCCGCAAACGTCTCCGGCAGCATGCACGCGTTGTTTCTGTTCGGCGCACGGTTCTGTTCGGCGCACGGCTCTGCAGACGCACCGCAGCCCGCAGTTCTGCAGGGTCCGCGGCAGCGCGAGCCCGGGACACGGCGCACCAGGCTCTATTTAACGGCACGCTTTCCCCGCAGCTGTCGACGCCCATGCCTCCCGCCGTCGTGTACGTCGACACGCCCCCAGCACCACGGTACAAGACATACCCCGCTCCGCTCCAGCCGTTGGCACGCTTTGTGCACCTGTTCCAGAGGCCCGCCACACACGCCGCCCTGCTCAGACAGGGCTTGAGCACCTTTGAGCTCTCCATGATGGCGCTTGGAGGCTCCATTGGCACGGGGTTGTTTGTCGGCTCCGGAGAGGCGTTGGCCAGCGGCGGCTGTGGCGCCCTCGTGGCTGTCTACCTCGTCATTGGCAGCGCTGTCTTCTGCACCGTGCAGGCATTGGCGGAACTCGCCGTTCAGAAAGCCATCCCTGGAGGCGCCAGTGTGTGTGCCGATCGCTTCTTGGACCGTCTGTGGGGCGTGGCCCTTCGCATCCAGTATCTTCTCCAATGGATGCTGCTACTTCCCATGGAGCTCTCGGCCGCCAACGTCTTGTGCGGGTACTGGCCTGCCGCGCAGCAGCACCTCACCCCGTTTGGGATCATTGCCATTGGCCATGTGTGTGTGTTCGGGGTGACCATGTTCGAGGTGCGCTGGTTCGGTGTCTGCGAGCTGGTGTGCGCCGTCGTAAAGGCCCTGGCTCTCGGCGGCTTTATCGTCTACGCAGGTGTGGTGCTTTTCACCGGGCGGATCGAGCCTCGAGCCACGGTGGGCGAGACCGGCTTGTTCCCCCATGGGCTCGGTGGAGCCGTCAGTGCCTGTGCCGCCGCCGCGTTTGCCTTCTCCGGGAGCGAGCTTCTCGGACTCAATGTCGTCGAGTGCAAAAGCCCTGCCCGTCTGGTGCCGGTTGCCAGCCGCCTCATTCTCGTGCGCATTGCCGTCTTTTACGTTCTTGCGCTGTTGATGGTGGGATTGTGTGTCACGTCTAGTGACGGCCGCTTGATGGGCAACGGCACGTACCTGGACCCGGACGTACTGCCGTTTGTGATTGCTCTCGAGAACTCGGGCTCGCTGGTTCTAGCGCTGGTGTTGAACGCCACTATTCTTGTCGCGCTTCTTCTGGTGCTGAACGCCGCCGTGTATTGCGCCCTGCGACTGCTTGCAGCTGTCGTGGCCGCCGAGGGCACGCCGAAATGGCTCCAGGTGTTTGGCACCACCGACAAGAAAGGCCGTCCCAACCGTGCCAACTGTGTGGCTCTACTGGTTGGGCTGTTGGCGTATGTTGGCGCTGCATCCCCCAAGGCGCTGGCCACCATGTTCCTGTGGTTGCTTGCCATATCGGGTCTCAGCACGTTGTTCACATGGGGACTGGTGTGCGCAAGCCACCTTCGTTTTCGCCACGCCTTACGGACGGCCGGCATCCACCCACAGAGTCTCCCGTACGTCGCCTGGACCGGGAAATGGGGCTCGTGGTACGGTCTTGCGCTCAACATGCTCGTCTTGGTGTGTGTGGTGGCCGAAGGCGCCCGCCACGGATGGGTTCTGGCGGCCAAGAGCAGCCTTGCCTTGCCCATCATTGTGGCGGTGTTTGCAGGCCACAAGTTGTGGTGCTGGCGCAGAACCGGCGCCTTTGAAAGCTACCGCACCACTGCAGAGGTGTTGGACTGGATGGAGCTTGCGCCCCCTGCGCCGGTGAGCACGGCCGGCAGTGCAACCGTGGCGGAAAGCACAAAGACCGAACCTTCCGAGCGGGGATCCTCCACGACCGCCGCTCTGGCGTAGCTCTGGTTTCGTATCCATAACCTACTCCTTGTAGAACAAGTCGCGCAACAAGCCAATCAAGCCGTCCGTGTCAAACAGCGCCTGCCCGCTGAACCAGGTAACCTCACGCCTGCCCTCGAACTGCGCGTCCAACAAGCTCTCGATCGTCACCTGCTCCTGCAACTCCGTGCCCACCAACAAGACGCGGAATACGCCCGCCTCGTTCAGCAGAAACACAAAGTCGGTGCGGCTGGCACCAAACAAGCGGGCCAGCAGCAGTCCCACCGCCATGTCTGCTAACACCCCGCTGTCCATGAGCCTCTTGGCGCTGAGCTTGTGGAACCCAAACTTGGGCAGCCCGCCCAACCGCCGGATCTCGTGCCGCTGGAGATAGCGCCGCGTCACATCAGGAATCCGCTGGAACCATTTGCGGGTGTCCGTGGCCCCTTCCTTCTGCGCTTCGGCCAACACCTGGTCCATGAACTTCTGGAACTGCGCGCACTCGCGTTTGAGCGTCGCGTTGCGCTGGATGAGCCGCTGCTGCGTGTCGTTGGTGTCGTGGAGCTGCCGCTTGCGACCCACCCTCTGCTCGTGCTTGGTGCGGATGTCGATTGCCATCTGGGCAAGCATCAGGTGAAAGTTGTCCGCGCGCAGCACCTGGTTGAGCTGCTCCAACTCAAGGAGCAGCGCAAGCGTCATCTTGCGCACATCCACATACAGCTCTGGCTGGCCCTGTGGTGTCTCGTGGGCCACCACGCTCTCGTATGCCGCCTGGTGTGCATCCGTCACCTTCAGAATCAACATCGCAAACAAGTCGTCGCACTCGCTCTGCACACGGATGTGGTACATCAAGCCCCGCTTGGCCTGTGTGAACAACTGCTTCACGCGCTTGTCCGCCAGACGCGCTGCCTCCAGCTGTGCAGTGCCGGCGCTGGGGTTGAGAGCAAGCTGAATGGTGCCCATCGCCCCGAGAGCCGCCACGTCGGCAGCACCCACCGGGATCTTCTCCAATGCCACAAGAACCAGGCGCAATGCATCCTCCTCCATGCTGTGCATGTCGCCAATCGCCACCACTGGCACAAGCCTGTCGACGTTGCGCTTCACCTGCTTGTGCAACTTGAGCAACTCCTTTGCCTTGACGCTCACCACCGGACGCGGGCCCGCAAGATCGTCCATCCCGCTCATGCCGTAGGCCTCTTCAATGGTTGGCGGCACGTCGATCACCGTGCGGAGGTACGCCGCCATGTCGCCCAGCCACTGGTCCACAAACAGGTTGAGCAGGTGGAAGTGGCGGGGGCCAAAGTGGCGCATCTCGATAACGTGCTCCGCCACAAACGCCACCAGCGCCAAGTTGGCTCGCATCTGCGCCTTGCCGCGGAAGCTGTTGAGGAACAGCGTGTCGATCCCGTACCGGTCAAGACGAGTGAGAAAGTCCGCGAGGTACATCCTGAAAAGCACCCGTCCGACGTACGCCAACCGCTTCGACTCGGCACGGTCCCGGAAACGCTGGGACAAGGCGTTGTACACCTGTCGACATACCACCCGCATGTGGAGCGGAAGGCGCGCCACGTTCTTCACCAAGTGATGCAACAACGGGGCTGTGTGGTCGCGGAGCAGCACCAAGTTGGCAATGTATCGCTCGTGTGTCGGCCGGTGCGCCATGGCCTCCTGGGGTCCCACACTCGGCGATCCCTCGGGGGTCACACCCCGGTAGATCACCACCGGGTCTGCCTCGAAGTCCAAATCCTCATTATCCACGACAGAGCTCACGGCGGGATACATCATTTCTTTCACGCTGCTGCGCTGGGCCGGAGTCTGGTTGAGAAGATGAAGAAGTCCCCATGCGGGCGGGAGCAGCGCCACAGTGAGATCGTCCGCAGAGCCCTTCACGGCAAACGGCTCCTCGATGCGTGCACACCCGCGAATCGCCCGGCCAAGCACCCACCACATGAGACTGACGTAGTGGAACCGCTCCCGCTTGCCCCCAGAAAGAAAAAGCTGGCGAAGCGTGTCCTCCCACTCATGCACCCCCTCCTGAAGCGCCCGGCCGAGATACTGCGGCTGCGTCTGCAAAAGATAGAGCATGTCCTTGTAGAGGTCCAAACGTGCCACGCCGTGCTTGGTGAGACCCTTGGGAAAGGCGGGCGTCGGGGTGGGCTGCGAGAACTCCTCAAGAGTCAAGCGGTTGCGATGGAGCATGGCGAGCCGCAACCCCAACTGCTCGAGCCGGTGCTCCAACGTGCTGTTTTCCCGCATGAGGTCTGCCACCAGTTCGCTCAACTGCTCCACCATCTGCTCATCTGCAGCGTCACTCGGCTGCGGGTCCAAGAGTGGCGCAAACCGCCGGATCACTGCAACGTCGGCTGCACCCTGGGTGAGCCGGAGATACGCCAGGTGCTGGAGGTGTCCGCGGATTGCCAGCTGCACCGCCACAACAGCAGCCGTGTGGTTGCGGTAATGCTGCGCCATGCCGCTGCGACGACTGCGTATCAATGCACCGCGTGCCAACGCCTGGAGGTAGGTGATGCCTTCCTCGCACTCCTCGAGGTCATCGAGACGCGAGTCGTATGCAAACCGCGCAAGCACGCCACGAATCGTCAGCTGAAGCCGAACCACCAGCGGCACTGTCGTTTGGATCCACGTCCCGTTGCTGGCAAGCCTGCGGCGCGTCTGTTTGCCCCGCCACAAGGCCACAAGCCGCTGCGCACGGACCTCTGTGTAGTCCAACGTGTCAAGCACGGTGTTGAGGCGCCCCCGAGCGATCCCCCCACGAATCACCAGCTGGAGATCAATGAGCAACAGCCGGGGAATGGTGGTGGTGGCTGTGGCCCGCTCACGGCGAGTAACGTGGCCACGAACATGCAGCTGGAGAGACACGGCAAAGGATACGCGCACCACGGGAAGCTCACGGCGCACGATGACACCGCGACAAAGCGCCTGGAGCCGCCGAATGGACGGCATCGCCAGCTGTTGCAGGGCTAGCATGCGCTGTGTGGGCACATACACACGCCGCGCCCGAACCACGGACTGGAGAGTGGTCACGGAGAAGGTGGCCGCCCGGAGCATGTGAGCCGTGGTGGCGACACGTGCCCGCACCAACTGGCCTCTCACCACCAGCTGAAGCCGCACCACCAGGTTCTCGTCGGCACTGGTGGTGGAGAAGCCACGGCGGCGAGCCAACGCTCGGCGCGCGGCGGTCTGGAGACCAACAATCTCCGGTTCAAACAACCGCACGTGGTGCCGTTGCCGCGCAAGGGTCTGGCGAAGAGCAACGCCCTTGCAGAGCGCAGCAAACAGGGTGGTGGGCAGCTGCCGACCGTATGCGCCATACACAGTGGTGCAGCACAAGTGTTGGCGAGCAACATGGCGGTCGACAAACATGTTGTAGCGGAGAATCAGGCCGCGCGCAAGGGCCTGGAAGGCGACAATAGTCGCGAGAAACTCAGAAAGCTCGTCCTCAGACGTGCTTGCCGGCGACGGGCCCCGCGATATGTCGAGCACTGGCGACAGCACGCGCTCGGGTCGGACAGGCGGTGGCAGAGCCACGGGCTCGGGTGTGGAGACGCGTGCCGCGGGGGTAGAGGCCCGGGCCACTGCGGAGGCCGGGGTTTCGACAAGCTCGGACAAGGGCACTCTTTCAGGCTCGGGGGTAGGCTCGCGCTGCGGTCTGCCGCCTTTGGCCCAGCGACTGGGGCCCAATGGACCAATGGCTGCCCCGCTGCCCCAGGCACCGCCAAACCCCAGGCGTTCAATTGCGTCAAAGTTGGGCAACTTCTGCGGGCCCACATCACGCACGCAGCGGGCAAAGGCTGCCGGATCGTCGGGCAAGGAGTCGACGCAGGGAACCTCGGGTGCCCCCACCTCAGAATGGCGCAACATGTGGGCCAAGACGTGGAGGCAGAAAATCACCTTGGGGATGTGCTTGCCATCGTAGAGGTCTGTGAGCTCGAAGGTGTAGAGCGCTGGCATGCGCACCACGCGAAGGAGCTTGAAGAAGTTGTTGATGTTCTCGGTGTACTTGAACTGCTGGCCCTCCTCGTGCACGCGCGCCACAAACTGGGGTGCGAACTCGCGCGTCACCTTGGCAAGATACACGCCGTTGCGGAGAGCCTGAGGGAAAGCGTACACGTCGCAGCAGGGCTCGCCAATCACCTCCTCAACCCACAAGCGGATCTCGGCGACGCGACAGAGATAGTGGTACACACCAGACTCGCGGGACGAGAGACCAGAGATCATCTTGGTGGGGGAGCCGGCTGCCGAGGGGGCACGCTGGGGCAGCAGGGACCCGCGGCGCTGAGGCAGCAGCGGGGCACGCTGGGGCAGCGACATGGGGGTGAAGACGGTGGAGGGAAGCCGCTTGGTGGCGCCGTTCCACGCGTCGCCGTTCTCCTTCTCGTCGAAGCGCAGCCGAAACAGCAGTGCCGGCGGCGGCTGGTTCTCAAAGCGCTGGTGGAGGAGCTTTGCGCGCAGCGGCAGTGTCGGCGGCGCAAGGTCGGGGGGCGCAAGGTCGACGTTCTGGCGCTGCAGCTTGCCGAGCGGCAGGCCGTTCTCCCACTGGGCCATCAACCCGCGCACCTTCAGAGGCAGCGACATCGGAAGAACGGTGGGGGTGTGGGGCGGGCGCGGCAGTCGCTCGCGCAGTGTAGGAATGGCCATTAGTGCCCGAAGTGGAAGTATGTAAACACGCATGCGGGCAGCGGCAAACACTGACGCAGGTGGCGGCACTGCCTGCAGGCAGGCGCGCCAGCCGCGTCTCAGATGCGCCAGCGCGCCACGTCGTCCGGGAGCCGCTGCTCGAGCTGGCTGGTTGCGGCGGCGCGCACGGCCGCGAGCACGGCCGCGGCCTGGTCGCGGCACAAGACGTCGTCGTCGTCGCTGGCGGTGCGCGCGAGCTGCGTCCCGAGTCGCCGCCGGTACGCCTGCGGCACGCCCTCCAAGCCCGCCTGGCTCAGCACCAAGTCGTGGACGAGCACCACCGCGGCCCGCCGCACCACTGTGCGATCGGCGTCGAGCTCGAGCTCGAGCACGCCCACCACACAGTCGAGCACTGCAGCAAGGTGCCGCTGGATGCCGTGCGGGCTGGCGTAGCAGCACGCCCCGAGAATGCTCATGCCCAGCATCCGAATCCGCACATCGTCGTCGTCGTTGCCCGTCCGCTGAACCACTCCAAGCGCTGCGGTGGTGATGGCTTCTGCTGCGACCCCCACAAAGGCCTCGTCCGCCCGCTGCACGCTCCGCAACAACACCTCGCCCACGCGCAACCGCTCGTCGGCGTCGCCCGCACGGTCGGCGTACATGCCCACCAACAACGGCACCACTGCCGCCGGCTCCCATGCCACAAGCAGCTCCAAGCCCTTGATCACGTTGAGGTACACGAACGGCTCCTGGTCCTTGAGCTGCGCCAAGTGGAGCTGCACCACAAAGTCTGGCAGCACCACCGCCAGCCGCGCATCCACCAACTTGCGGAGAAGATGCAAGCCGTGGGCACGGATCGGCACAAGCGGGTCGTTGAGGCTCGCCACCGCCTGTTCCAACGTCCGCTGCTCCACGTCGTCCGCAGACGTAGGCGCGCGCTGTTTGTTGATCAAGCGGTCAAGCCGCAGCACGAGCAGAACCGCAGCCGGGGTCTTGGTAGCCATCACCAACGGCCGGAGACGCACGAGGGCCTCACGCGTGGCGGTGGCGACACCCCCAGACGGCGTCTCGGAAAGCACCGCAGAGAGAAGCTCAAGCGCCACCTGGAGCGGCGAAGTGGAGGATGGAGTTTCGTCTTCGTCGTCCGAGTCCGCCTCCTCCTCCTCGTGCTCCTGCGTCGTGTCCTTCCCGCGGAGCACCTCCTCCACAAGCACCAACATGTCGGCGGGCTCTGCTGCCAACTGCTCGCGAGTCTTGTCCCCAGCCATGGCCTCGAGGACCTTCAAGTCCACCATGGCGACAAACGGGCTTGGCTCCAGTAACGTGTCCGAGGGTGCGAGCCAGCGCCGGAGCACGCGCACAAACTGGCCACGAACCATTTCCCCATCGAGGTCGGCCACGATCTCCATGAACACCTTGACGGCGGCGTCCAAGCGAACAAAGAACTCCTCGTGGGACAAGGGCGGCGTGGGCTTTGCCCGGACCACCTCCACCAACCCGTTGGGCCCGCTCGCATAGTCCCAGGCGCTGTCGGGGTCCGCATACAACAAGTTTTGGGCCACACGGTCGAGTTCGTTGCTGTTGGCGGTGACGGTAAAGTACAGCACCATCATGTCGCTGACCACCCGCGTGGAGCGGGCGGTCGAGGCGCAGAAAAGGAGGTACCGCCAGAGAGGAAGAAGGACGGGGGGGAAGACGGCGTTGGCCATGTCCGGGCTCAGCCGCTGAGTAAGCAGGAGCAACACGTTGACGGCGTTGTTCACGGCCGCTTCCAGCGGCCCGCACGGCGCGTCCGCGGCGGGCGCAAACACGTCCCAGAGCTGTTTGAAGACAAAGTCGCGCGCCACGGCCGCGTTGCGGTTCCACAAGCGCTCAACGATGTGCGTTGCCACGGCTGTGAGCTCAGGCTGGTTGATGCACACGAGAATGTCGTACAACTGGCCGCCCACCAGTGTGAAGTACGCGGGCGTGGCCATGTCCCGCGGTTTGGCCAACACCACCGACGCGACATGGTCAAACTTGTCCATCTGCACTTCCTCATCCTCGCGCAAGCGACAGCCGTACTCGATAAGCGACCGGACGCCGTCCGGGCGCTGCGAGGGAAGGTGCACAAGCCGCAGCAGCACAAACAGGCGGTACGGCCCTGTGGCAGCGTAGCCCATGAGAAGGGAGTATAGCAGAAGGAGTTCAAAGGTGGGAGAAAGCGCCTCGACCGCGGCATATTCCTCGAGCAGCACCTTGGCGCGGGTGTGGAGGAACGCCGCCGTCACCAAAAAGTCGGTGTAGCCGGTCCCGGTGAGCAACAACCGCGAAATGTCGTCGTCCGTGTGCGAAAACACGGCCAGAAACCCGCGGAACACGGCCATGAGCGTGGACTCTCCGTGTTCAACCACGGGCACGTCGATCTTGGTGGCAAACTCCTTCATGCGGCGCTGCCGCAAGGGAATGTGCACGCCGGGCGGCAAGCAGCCGTACACCTGCAACACCACCGTGTTGACCAAGCGCAGCACCGTCTTCATGTCGTGGAGCAGAACTGGGAGCATGTCGGCGTGCTGTGCCTTCAGTTCCGCTGCCAATGTCTGGATGCGGTCGAGACGAGCAAAGACCGTGGGCACGAGCTGGCAGGGCTCAACGCCAAAGGCCGCGGCAAGCTCCTCGGTGGACGCGTCCACCCGGACCTTGTCCAACCGCGCCTGTACATCCTGGAACAAGAGGTCGAGCGGACCCGTGCCGAGAAACTGGGGCTCTCGAACGTTCGGAAGCAGCGTCATGGGCGGCTCATCTCATCGCGCGCCGACAAAAACGAGCCTGGGAAAAAAAAAGCGGGCGGCACAACGGCGGCGATCTCTTCCATGGCAACGCAGCTTACACAGGAAGAGAAGGACGTGTTGTTGGACGACGCGCGGGCTGGCGATGTGGAGGAGTTGCGGGAGATTTTTGCGGAGTACCCGGCACTGCTCATTCCGACAGTCACGGACGAGAGCACGGGGCTGACGATGTTGCACATGGCGGCGGCGAACGGGCACGCGAACGTGGTGGAGGCCGTGGTGGGGTGGCTCGACGCGGCAACGGTGGCGGCGTTTGTCGATGTGGCAAACGAGCTGGGCAACACAGCGCTCCACTGGGCGTGCTTGAACGGGCACTTGGCGGTGGTGGAGGCGTTGTGCGCGGCGGGCGCGGACCCGTTCGTGAAGAACGGCGCCGGCCACGACGCGATTTTTGAGGCGGAGAACGCCGGCAAGGAGGAGGTGGAGACGTGGTTTCTCCAGAAGTACAACGTGGCGCAGGACGGGGAGGAGGGCGAGGTGGCCTTCAAGGAGGGCACGGAGATCGAGGGCGCGATTGAGGATGCCCGCGCGGTGTAGAGGCCCGGGAGGCGGCGGCGCCAGCCCCGCGACAGGGCCCCATAGAGACCGGCGCTGTTCTGGCAGGTTCTGGCAGCGGAGCGATGTCGTGCCGCTACCGTGGAGCCCCAGCTTTTTTTCCATGGGCGGCGTTCAGTCACCCTGCCACCATGTCCGACGACTTGCTGTTTGACCCGCTGTTGAAGAAGAAGAAGAAGGCGAAGAAGGTGGAGGAGGCGGCGGAGGTGCCGGCCGCGGAGGACGACTTTTCGCTTCTCAAGAAGAAGAAGAAGCCGAAGAAGGAGGCGGCCGAGGGCGAGGACCTCAGCGCGGCGCTCGGCGACCTTCTGCTCAAGAAGAAGAAGAAGAAGGTGGTGGTGAGCGTGGACGACTTTGACAAGGAGCTCGAGGAGGCGGGCGTTCTCGACGACGAGCCGGCGGAGCCGGAGGCGGCCACGGCGACGTACGAGGGCATTCCGTACCCGCAGCTTCTCCTGCGGTTCTTTGAGATTCTCCGCGCCAACAACCCGGAGCTTGCAGGCGACCGGAGCGGTCCCAAGTTCCGCATTCCGCCGCCGATCTGCCAGCGCGAGGGCAACAAGAAGACGCTCTTTGCCAACATCCAGGAGATCTGCACGGTGCTCCAGCGTCTGCCCGAGCACGTGATCCAGTACCTCTTTGCGGAGTTGGGCACGTCCGGGTCGGTGGACGGCCAGAAGCGGCTCATCATCAAGGGCCGGTTGCAGCCCAAGCACATCGAGAACGTGCTCCGGCGCTACATCTTGGAGTACGTCACCTGCAAGACGTGCAAGAGCATGAACACCGAGCTCAAGCGCGAGAGCGCCAACCGGCTCCACTTCATTCTGTGCAAGGCCTGTGGCAGTACCCGCAGTGTCCAGAGCATCAAGAGCGGCTACTCGGCCCAGATCGGCCGCAGAAAGCGCGTGTAGCGCGGGACCTGTGCGCGGCTGGCGCGTCCGTAAATGTCGCACATTTTATCCATCTTTCCTCTCCATGTCCATCAAAACACCCGACACCCCGGCGCCGACGCTCCTGCTCATCCTGTCGCACCTGCACATCCGGGGCTTGGGCCTCGATGCGCTGCTCACGCCGCTGGCTGCGGACGGCATGGTGGGGCAGACCAAGGCGCGGCGGGCGCTTGGCGTTGTGCAGCGCATGGTGGCCAGCGGCGCGGTGGCCGGCCGCAGCGTCATCCTTGCGGGGCCCCCGCTGACGGGCAAGACGGCGCTTGCGATGGGCTTGGCACAGCTGCTCGGCGAGGACGTGCCATTTGTGGCGATCACGGGCCTGGAGGTGTTCCTGAAGGACGTGTCCAAGACGGAGGCGCTCACGCAGGCGCTTCGCCGTGCGATTGGCGTGCGCATCAAGGAGGAGACGGAGGTGATTGAGGGCGAGGTTGTGGAGATTTCCGTGGACCGGCTGCTCACGGGCGGCCACCAGCAGGGCCGGCTCACGATCAAGACGACGGACATGGAGACGGTGTACGACCTTGGCGCCAAGATGATCACGCAGTTGACGCAGGCCAAGGTGGTGGCCGGCGACGTGATTTCGATCGACAAGGCGCTGGGGCGCATTCTGAAGCTCGGGCGGCTGTTTGCGCGGGCCCGCGATTACGACGCGATGGGGCTGGACACGCAGTTTGTGCAGTGCCCCGAGGGCGAGCTCCAGCGGCGCGTGACGGCGGCGCACATGGTGCTGCTCCACGAGATCGATGTGATCAACCTGCGGCTGCAGGGCTTTCTCGCGGTGTTTTCCGGAGACACGGGCGAGATCCCCGCGACGGTGCGCGACCAGATCAACACCAAGGTGGCCGAGTGGCGCGAGGAGCGCAAGGCCGAGACCGTGCCGGGTGTCTTGTTCATTGACGAGTGCCACATGCTCGACATCGAGTGCTTTGCGTTCCTCAACCGCGCGCTCGAGCTGGACATGGCACCGGTCGTGGTGATGGCCACCAACAAGGGTGTTGCCCGCATCCGCGGCACCACGTACTCCGCCCCCCACGGCGTGCCGGACGATCTTGCTGACCGCCTGGTGATTGTGCACACGGCGCCCTACTCCGAGGACGAGACGAGCCTGATTCTCTCGATCCGGGCCGCCGAGGAGGAGGCCGAGTTGCTGGCAGAGGCGCTCCAGATGCTCACCAAGATTGCTGCCAAGACGAGCTTACGCTACGCCGCGAACCTCATCGCCGTGAGCACGCAGGTTGCCGCCCGGCGCAAGAGCAGCGTCGTCGAGCTCAACGACGTCAAGCGCAGCTACGTCTTGTTCTACGACAAGGTGCGCAGCGTCGAGTTCCTCACCGACGGCGACGCGGTGATGGCGTAGTGTGTGTACCGCCCCACGTCCTTGTCCATGTGCCAGTGTCCACGTGCGCCGATTTCCGCCCGCGCACGCCCCGTTTTCCGCCAGGTGTCTTGTGTTTCCAGCCGCCTCGCGTTCCCTCGTGCCGCCTTGTGTCCCCTCGTGTCTTGCATGACCATCTACCAGAGCGGCTCTGCCGCGGTTCTGTGGAACGACTGTCCGGTGTTTGAGCAGCCCGCCGCGCCGCGGCCGCGCTCCAAGCGACGCGTGGTGAGCCCGGCCTTGGGCACGACCCCGCCGCCCGCGGAGCCCACGCTCCGTGTCGTTGTGGCGCGCTTGGCGGCCCGGGGCTCGCGCCTCGCCGACCGCGAGTTTGCCGAGTGTCTGGCCGTGTTGGTGCGTCCGGGCGTATCGGCGGAGGCTGCCGACGTGGTGGGCTTGGTGGTGCGGTGGCTCGACGGCCAGGCGGGCGACAGCGAGTTGGCAGCGATTCCCGGCACTGCGTGGGGCGTCGCTCTCACAAGGCTCCTCCAGAACGCACTCTAGGCGTCCTCCTGGTCGCCCAACACGGCGATAACCTTGTCCAACCCCCACCGCTCATCGGGCTCCACCTTCAAGCACCCGCTCACGACGCCCTTCAACATGTCCAGGTAGTTACCGGCAGGGAACTTGAATTCGCCCATGCTAATCGCAAGGTTCACGTTCCCACCTTCCTCGATCTCCACGCGCTCGAACGGCAGCAAGCCGCCATACATGATGGCGTACACGACGCAGCCAAGCAGCCACACGTCGGTCTTTTCGGTGATGGGCACGTTCACCTCCACCTCTAGCAACTCCGGAGCACGGTAGTAGACGGTGCTCTGGGTGGCGGCCGTTTCCTGGATGCGCAACGCCTGGAGCCGGGTCTTGGGCGTGGCACGGCTGGGCTGCACGCTTCCAAGGTCGACCAACACAGGAATCCCCGTTTGAGAGAGCATCACGTTGGCGGTCTTCAAGTCCCGGTGGCTCAAGGGCTGGTCGGTGAACAGAGCCAACTCCGTGTCGCCAAGGAACGGGTTCAGTTCGCCGCTGTCGCTGGCCTCGTGCCGGGCGCGGTGCTGGTGCATGGCCTGGAGCCCGCGGGCAATGCCAAGACTCAACTTGACCACGTCGGCCTCGGCGATAGGCCGCTGCGCGAGCACCAGCTCGGCGATGACGTCGTGGAGCAGCTGCGTGTAGTAGGGCAACAACATGTACACGTCGGTGGAGCCGTCGGCGTTCAGCACCGTGGCGTGAGCAACGGGCCGCACGACGTACGGCAGCAGGAACTGGCTGCCGTAGTACACCTCCTGCATGGCGTGCTGGAGCGGCAGCACCTCGCCGGCCTCCTCGCTGGAACTGAAGGGCACGTGGATCTTTTTCAACGCGTACGGCGAGCCGGCGGGCGAGTGCACGAGGTAGACGTACAGGAAGCCGCCCTCGCCGAGCAACCGCTGTATGGTGTAGGTGGTGTTGTTGAGCACGACGCGCCCGCTCGCGACGCCCTGGGGCGCGCAGCAGAGGAAGGACAACATGAGATGAGCGTGGCCCATTTTGTTCCGTCTAGCTACTGGCCTTGGTGTTGAGGATCAAGGCAATGATCATGCCGTACAAGCCCAAGACCTCGGCAAAGATGAGAATCAACACGATCCCGACAAACAACCGCGGCTCGTGCATCAAGCCGCGCACGCCCTCGTCACCCACAATGCCGATGGAGTAGCCCAGCGCAAGGCACGCAAACCCCACCAGGATGCCGCAGGCAAAGTGCATGAAGCCGTTGAACAACAGATACTCCTCGGTCGGCAGAAGTCCGCCGGCAATCAACACCAGCACCACCAAGCCGTACACCGACAAGATGCCCAGCATCACCACGGGGATGAGCAGCTTCATGATGAGCTCCGGCTTGAAGGTGCCGATACCCGCAATGCCGATGCCGCTCTTGGCCGTCCCGATCGCCGCGCCCGCGCACAGGAGGATCATCGCCGCAGCGCACCCGGCAAAGCCAAAGAACGGCGCAAAGTTGGGATAGTACTCGGGCTCGGCGCTCAGCATGAGGGAAAGAAGGGGGCGGGAGATGCCGCGAGCGTATCGGTGCAGGACGCTACGCACGTGCCAGGAGTTACGGCGGCGCAGACGCGCGCTGCGTTATCAACAAACACCTTATGAGCGAGAGCAGCAAGATCCACCTCGCCGCAGGCGACGTCCGGCTTCTCGAGCAGCGTATCTTTGCTGCGGCCGTGCTGAAGCTCGACACGGATCTCCCCGACCTGCTGGACACCGACCCGTTGCGCGCCGCCGTTGCCAGCGACCTCGCGGCCACCATCGACCGCGTGTTGGAGATGGTCAAGGACGCGCTTGTCGTCGACGGCCACGAGATCAGCGACGCTCTGCCGTTGCGCAGGCACGTTCCGCGACAGGAAATGGCTCGCGTGGAGCCGTTTGACGCAGGCTTGAACGAGCGCTTGCGCCTGTTGTACCGCGAGGTCGAAGAAGAGACCATCGCCGTCACGCGTCTCCGCAAGGAAGGACCGGCGGCCGTTGAGCGTGCGTGGCAGAAGGCACTAGATCAGGTGCGTGACTCGGCCGCGGATGGCGGAGACGGTGGCGCGCTGGCCGCTGCCCCGGAGGTGCAGGACCTGGCGGACGACTACGCATACGCAGTCCAACAGCTTCAGGTGCTCCAGGAGCGACTCAAGCGTCAAGAATTGCTGGTGCTGCACACGAGTCGCGTGTGCGACTTTCTTGAGGAGTGAAACTGGCGCAGGGAATCGCTTGAACGGGCTTCTACACGGAAACAACAGTCAACACGCTAACCTCCGCCCATACAACAAAGAGGTGCCAGACACAAACAGCCCATGGGGGGAGCACCATGAGACAAGGCACATAAACAATCACAAGAACAAGAAGACAATGGCACCGGCCAACATGCTCCGGCCAACCACGCTTGGCGCCATGCCCAGGTATGTCACCGCAGTGACCTGTGCGGGGACTGCCCCAGGAGAGGTGACCTGTGCGGGGACTGCTCCAGGAGCGGTGACCAGCGTGAGCGACGTAGGGTGGTTGTTGGGCCCAGGACCGCCGGATCTAGGACCAGAGCCCGAACCAGAGCCGGAGCCCGAACCACCAGAACCGGAACCACCAGAACCGGAGCCAGATCCACCGGAGCCAGATCCACCAGAGCCGGAACCACCAGAACCAGAACCGGAACCAGAACCGGAACCAGAACCTGAGCCACCAGAACCGGAACCAGAACCAGAGCCGGAGCCAGAACCGCCAGAGTCGGAGCCA